>JAYXIM010041183.1:0-263235 GCA_037575425.1 Anastrepha fraterculus | reverse complement strand
CATTCGTTTAATTTCTCTGTCCGTTTTATAGAATAAATAGAAACGACATCGAGCGCATAATTATCAAAGAGACTAAAATTTCACGTGATCATTTAACACCGGAGATTGCACTCTATCTCATTACTCCCGAATGTCGTCTCTTTCACGAACCTGTTCCCGCAGTTGACAGCGCGAAATTATTTAAAGGTGATCCTTTTTGGGCGTTTTATTGGCCCGGTGGTCAGGCAATTAGTCGGTTTGTTTACCCTACTTATATGTAGCGTTTCAATGGTATCGTACACTCTCGTATTTACTTACAGTTTCATTCTGGACAATCCATCGTTAGTAACTGGCAAATCGGTGCTAGACGTAGGCAGTGGTTGTGGCGCAAGTGCGGTGGCTGCGCTGATGCACAATGCAAAATATGTTGTAGCAAATGACATTGACGAAGGTAATTGTTGTAAACTAAAATTATGTATTATTTTTTTATTAATAAAAAATAAATTTTAATGCAAAAAATTCGACTTGGAGATGCCGGGGATCGAACCCGGGGCCTTTCACATGCAAAGCGAACGCTCTACCACTGAGCTACATCCCCTATATTAATACTTTGTCCAAGTGCGCATTTCTCCTCTTTATATTTTCTCTCTTTAACACATTTCAATTTTTTAGTTGCTGGTTATGCTGCTGTACTAAACGCTCAATTGAATGAGGTAAACTCCACACTTCTGCACATTTGCACGGACAATTTAATAGCGGCGTCGACATCAACAGCGCCGCATCTGATAAAGGAAGACTTGATTTTATTGGGAGATGTTTTCTACGATGAAGAATTTGCCGCCGTTTTGCAGCCTTGGTTGAAAAGTCTACGCAATGCGGGAAAACAAATACTCGTTGGGGATCCGGGGCGGCATGGCTTGACAGCGGACAGACGACGACTTATGAGACGTTTAGCTAAATATGAATTAACAGAAAGTGGCTGCATTGAGAATAATGGTTTTCGATTTGTTAATGTCTGGGAATTGAAGTAGAAGTTGTGTCAAAAATGCATAACGATATTTATTAAAATTAAATCGTTAGGGAAAATACGAGTACGAGTTGGTAACAGTAGAGCCGATTTAATTTTTTTGTATTTGTTTGGCCTTAAATGATCAAATATTGTTTAAAATACTCTAAACTATCAAAATGTGTTTATAGATATTGACATTCTAGAGACCAAATCAAAAACAAAACTCATTGATCTTGTTGTTTTTGTTCTACTGCTACTACCTGCCTTAGGGCATGCGTACAATATTTATTTCTACTTAGGAGGCAATAGTAAGCGAAAAATTCTATAAGAAATTTGAAAAAAAACTGTGTGAGTTAAAGTGTTTGTGGAAAATTTTAATGAAACAAGTTTTTATACGAAAATTTAAAAAACGCTCTTTTAAAAACAAAAATGGGCAAAAAAAACTTATGTATTACTTTAATTATTAAAAGAAAGTGGAACTGTTACATTTTATCTGCAAAATTTTTAATAAACATGTAAAAAAATTCAGAAAATTTCTTTTGTAAAAAAATTAACTAAACAGCGTAAAAAAATTGTTTGAGAATTATGTGGTTTAAAAAAATAGAAAATCTTTGAATAAAGTGGAAAGTTTTAATGAAACAAATTTGCATACGAGAATTTAAAAAACGCTGTTTAAAAAAGTGCAAAGTACAAAAAAAAGTTGTATAGTATTGCTTTAATTATTAAAAAAAGGAGAAATGTTAGATTTTATCTGAAAACTTTTTATTTTTTTATTTTATTTTAGAAAAAAAATTTGAAATTTCGAAAAAAAAATTTGAGGTTGTGTGAAAAAGAAATTGAAAATCTTTGAATTTAGATTCCATATGAAAATATTTAATAAAAAAATATAACATAAAATATTAAAAATATATATTTTTTTCAAAAATTTATAATTTTATGGGGTTTTCAATCTCTTAAATTTTAATGAAAGTGGGAGAAGATAATTCTAATGGATATGCGTGCAACCAAGGGCGTAGGGGCGATTTAGGGTTTAAATTCAGAGTCGAAAACAATTTGAAGGTAAGGATATATTCATATTATTCAAGAAGACTGGAGCCCGATTTCTTTAAACTACCTTAAATCACTAAATAACTCTATAAAAATCGTCTTTTTATGTAATTCTAAAGAATCATACACATTATTAAATAAAGCAAACAATAATTTACGATCAAGCCGTCCGTTTTCTTAGCATTTTCCTCTGCGGCCTTAAGCAGGGGAATTAAAAATTAATATTTGTCCAGGCAAAGTAGATTTTAATTTCCAACTACCATTGAGAGAAGATAATTTTTTTAGCAATCACTTTTCTTAGAACATAATTTAATTATTAGTAAAAAAAAATTATATTTTAAATTTGACATAAAAACAAATGGAAAATATTAGGCCCTAATCGAAAAAGTACAGAGTCACTAAAGTAATTGAGAATGGGTCGGCTCATATTTATATCTATAGAGATTGCAAAAGGATTTTCGAAAAATTTGCTGAAAACAAGTGAAATCGAGGTATTTTTTTTTTCATGCGTGCAAATACCTATTTGTGCCATTGTGTTCTGGATTTAATTTTTTTTTTTTTACATTAAGAGGATTTTGTACAAAACCCTTTCCGAAAAAAATTTCGTGGCACGCTTGCTAATAGGGACTCTTTAGTAAACATTTCCTTGTTCTTAGTTGAACATTTTAAATAATATACATTTTTTTTGTTAGTACCATCAATTTTAAGGAATAAGATTTTAAAATAATTCTTTTTTCAAAAATCCAAAAAATTCGACTTGGAGATGCCGGGGATCGAACCCGGGGCCTTTCACATGCAAAGCGAACGCTCTACCACTGAGCTACATCCCCTTCTATTACACACGCGCACAATTACAAACTTCATATCTGCTGCCAATTTTATAAACAATATTAATGCTTGACTAATGAAGAGTATCCGAGCACATAAATACATACATAAATAAATGCTAGTTATGGAGTTCATTAAGTATGTACTCGTTATTTGTTCACCCACTGTCATGTTGAATTTTTAATTACATGACAGTTGAAAGCACGAGTCGAGCACATGGTCGGTGAGCTAGCAC
This sequence comes from Anastrepha fraterculus, assembly GCA_037575425.1. Taxonomy (NCBI): domain Eukaryota; kingdom Metazoa; phylum Arthropoda; class Insecta; order Diptera; family Tephritidae; genus Anastrepha; species Anastrepha fraterculus. The sequence goes on along the minus strand of JAYXIM010041183.1, from coordinate 260,137 downwards.
CAGCACAATTCTGTAATAGTATGCATGGATGTAAATGTGTGTATACATAAATAGGAATGTAAATAAAAAGGAATAAATTGCATCAAATATAGGTTAGATGTGTTGTATTTTTCGTATTAAAAAAATTATGTACATTTGAATAAAACTTAAATTGTCCAGAAATTTCAAATCATTTTGATATACATAAACATACATACATACATATTTACATACCTTGGTTTGGGGATTTTACTACATATATATATTTATCTTGTGGCTCAATTTGCTGGTGAATTTTTTTGAAACTATGGAACCAGCTAGGGAGGAGCGTTTAGTTTATATAAGAATGTATGTAAAAAAAGTTTGCTTAAAATATAGCTCTGTCACATAATTTGAGTTTGGGGATCAATTATTTTTTAAATCCATCCAATCTCGAAACCTTTGGCAATATAAAAAAGTAAGTTGGTATGTTTCGTATGAACGTTCATATGCAATTTGTTCAAAAGTCAACAAAACACAATTTTTTAATGTCTTTTTGATGATTCAAACGCTATTCCTAAGTATGTATGTATGTATGTATTTAGTTCCAAATTAGTTTTCATTGTGCACAGTGATTTTGATGCGTAAAATTTTTTCTGCAGTCCTGCCTTTCATTTTAAAAATGTATTGAAAAAGGGATTTGCAGGAAGTGAATGCCAAATATATTTTGTTTAAAAGTTTTCTAAAAGGAAAAGAACTCAATTTCATAATACAAGGTGGCGCAAAATTAATCATCCTATCGTCCATCACATTTGACACTTGTGACTAGACAGCTCAGATAAACAGGCAAGCAATGGAACGCGTAAAGATCAAAATAAAGATTTCCATCACTCGGAATAATTTTTTTTTTATTAAGGGGACCCGGAGGTCTAGAAATTTTAAGAAAATTGGTTTTTTATTTTTTCGATATTTCGAAAATATAGTATCTGAAGAATATAATGTGAAATTTTCATGAGAAAATTCTCAATATTATAGCTCCTACAGCCCATTACTTAGGTAGAGAGCGGTTCGCGCGCTCCTGTACATCAAACTATAAACTCATTTATCTCCAAACTACTTTTTTCGGTCTGGTGTTGTCAAAAAAACAATACTATTCAACCGAATCGGTTGAAATTTTAATATGTTGTGCACAACATCAATGGCTATCGCCCGTACTAGAATTATATTATTATTTCAATTATTTTGTATTATTTTATTAAAAAACTGAAAAAAAACCATTTTTAGAGTGTCAAATTCAAAACCGCGCCATTTTGTCAACTTTTTTTATTCTAGTACATAGGAACATACATAGCTACAGTCATACTGATTAATAATTTTTTTGGTTTTTGTGTTTCAGATAAATAGAAGAGCCAAAATGGACAACACCGCCCAGGTCCAATTTTACGGGAGGGTCAACTTCAGCGCCATTTTTTAAATTTAAAAAAAATTTTATGTAAAAGAAGTTAAATAAAAAGTATAATATCTTTTTTAATTTTTTTTATTGTAAAAAAAAATCCTGAAAATACCCTACATTTTCGAGCTCTAGACCACCGAGACGGGTAAAAAAGTTACTCAGAAACAAAATTGATGATTAAGTTTGCACCACCTTCTATATACTTATATTAGAATTTTAACACCGTGAGGTATGTATGTAGTTTTAATATGTATTCCCAAAAATTAATTGTGGAATGTAACAGAATGTAATACGACCATTTTGAAAACCTTTTCTGCGTGTACGCTGAACACGCTAACCTCCAGAATGTATAAGTATAAACCGGATTTGTTAGGCGCCATGTCGCGCTGCCTTCGAAATATGTCTGTATATAAACTAGAAGAAAACAATACTTTTCCAAAAAATGGGCGACAGATTGGCGCTAATTGTTCATTAAAAATCAATTTAGGCGGACTCAAAACATAAAGCTATATGTAGATTAATTTACCGGCGCTTATAAATACTAGAACTCCACATCAAACTCTCTCAGCGCTGGGGCTTTCAGCACTTTATTCAGCTGACAAACTTTACAGCTGATTAAAGTGCAAAAAGTTAATGTGTCTGGAACACAACGCATGAAATTCTAGCGTTACCTCCTTGAAATGTGTCTTCCTCCGAACGGCAGCTGGTTTTTGTGAAAAGCCTCAAATTCAAATACTAAAACAGGAAATTTTCCAAAAATCACATACAATGATGATAAAGCCCTAACTATTTTAATTTTGAAACTGTAGGTTGAGCTCATATCTTTTCGAAAATTGTTTTATTTTTCTTTTACCATCTTAAAACAAGTTAAAATACAATTTATAGAGAACTTGTGCATATTAAAATTGGGCCATTGAAGTCGCAGTCCATTTCTGATGTATTCTATTTTGCTGGACCGCAAGCTCATAATAAGAATTTGAGGTTGAGGTGTAATTCAAGTACCTCCTGAGGCTTTCCGCTCCGTATAACTAGTGGACTTACAGTCGCACCGTCTAGGTGTGAGCCTTCGTCTGCTGCGAGAGCTGTACTTTCACAGAGAAAGAGTTCTGCAGTTTCATCATCTACACATATACATATATATATATGTACATACATTAAAACTGGCATTGCAAATGAACGCAGTAATATTATTCATAGCCTATTTATGTGCGCGTGCAATTAATTATTTCGATGATTGATTAATATATGTCCTCATCAGGGGTGGCTTATGAAAAATACTGCTTATGAGTTTGGTTTTTTAAGACAAAAGAGTAATTTTTAGCATAAAATCTATTTTTCACTATCTATATATCTATATCTATATCTATATTTTCATTTCAGCATCCCCAACTTTTCAAAAATAATCACGATAACAATACTTTATATTTTTAACATTTATTCTTTTTTCTTTATTTTTTTATGAGTGTTGTCTGTGAGTTTTATTCTGTTGCATTAACGTATCTATTTTTTTTTCTCATCAGTGTTAATAATTAAAAAAAACTATCAATTTCGAAATTATCATGTTCAAGTACAATAATGATACCAATAAAAGTAAAATATAATCGTAATTATTATAGTTAAACAAACCTGCTACTTGTGTGTGATGAGTGTGTGTGTGTGGGTGTGTGTAGTGTTTGTTTGTAATCATTCATTATGCATTCTAAAATTTAATGCAATTCTGAAATGCTATGTTTAATCGATGTAACACAAAACAGATAAAGTAAAAATCATAATACATATTTTTTTCGTGCTATCTCGTGACGCAAATTTATGTTGACATGATTGTTTTTTTTTCTTCTTTTTTTAATGAGATTTCTATTTATTATTTTTTTGTTATTTTACATTATTTATCGCTTAAAACTAACTAATTTTATTTAAGAATTAAAACTTAACTTAGAGTTTGTATAAGTGTTTATATAAACGCGTCTAACCACACACATTTTGCCATTATTTCTTATTTTCAATGTGAAAGGTAAAGCGAGGGCAAAATTTTGAAACAATCTGTACGCAACAGCAAATTATAGAAAACAATAAACAAAACCAAAAATATTAACCATTACACATTACAGCAACAAACTTGTATGTTGCTTTACACTAGGCTTAACATTTTTAACACTTTGTTTAGTTTATGTTATGAGTTTTAGTATTAATTTATTTTACATATACTTTTACTTTTTTGGAAAACACTTATTTTAAAAGTGTAAATTTAATTTTGTAATTTAATCTTAATTTTGTAATTTTTGTTTTCAGTTTGCATTATTTTCGTCGAAATTCCAAACTATCAAATTTGTGAAAGGAGAAAAATCTGAAACAAATGTGAGAAAAATAACGGGAAAATATTTGTATCATGCAGTTGAGTTTAATAAATGCAAATATGCATGCAATGAAAATCCGAACAAACTACAAAAAAATCATAATATGCACTTTTTGATTTTAATTTAAGCAAACCGCGCAAACAAAATGAACTCTTTATATTGGTTAATATCCATCTCAGCGGTAGCTCGGTAAAATACTGGTTTGAGTTGAGTGAGTTTTACTTTAGCAACAAAATTTATTTTTCACTGCCATGCACATTGCTTTAAATCTAGAAAACAATCTTCAAATGACAACAGCCAAATACGCCTATAGAGAACTCTTCCAAACTTTAAGTTGAGGAAAGTTTTGTTTGGCTAGAAATTATTTTGAAAATTAGCCCTCAAAGCGCTTTGAATACTCGAGAATGTTGTGTGAAAACAAGCATGCATACACACATACATACAATAAGTGGCATAACGCAGTGCATGCGTGCGTTGTAGCAAATAGTAATTAAAGCGAACACTGCGAGATAGTCAATTTTTGAGAAATCACATTTCGAGTGCTAAGTGAAAACCATGAAAATGAAAACCAAATTACAAATTACGATTTTATAAATTTTATATGCTTAGGATTGCCTAAAATACAGTGGTGCAAATTGCAAGGCAAATTTTTCAAGACTTAATATTAGGTTAAGTTAGCAAAATATAAAATTATATTACAGCATATATGGTATGTAAGGATGTATACTCGTACTTATGTAGCAAAGGTAAACGTCAATCAAATACATATGTATAAACTTATATAACTAAAAAACCAGCAATTAAAATTAAAGGCATACATACATATGTATGCATGCATAACTCTCGCTTTAGAAGTATATTTATTTATATATGTATATTTATAAGTATGTGCAGCTACGCGGTTGGCGCCAACATCTCCATTTCTGGTTCGCTTCAGCGTTTACGGCGTGCTTTCCTCCACATGCCAACCGCAATTGCACCATCTCACATTATCGGGTCCGGCCCTTGACCCTCCAGATCGGAAACTTGACTCTGATAGTGTAACGCATCTTGGTAAGCCTTTTTCACTGCTTTCCGTTCGGTCGGCTTTCGTGACTCTACCAATTTTTGCTGATCTAGTCGCTTATCGATGCCCAATATTTCGAGTTTATTTGCCGGCAGCCATTGCCAGGTGCGTTTTACATCGAAGAACAATACCAGAAATACCACATCTTCAGTGTAGTTTTTGCGCAAAGCAAGCACATCGGGCGGCGGTGCCGGCAAGGGCACACCGTTGTAGACAAAACCCTTCGGTGTCTTGGGGTCGAGTATGAGCGCTGGATACCAGGGATAACCACGGCACTTGGCCCACACCAGCTGCAGCGGCTCAAGTGGTGGCTTAAGCAAAGTGGTTGATGTAGCCGTCGCCGCCGCCTCTTCGGTGTCCCCTTCCGCACCTTCAGTCATTAAATCTGCATTTGCGGATGCAGGCCTAGATGATGAGGATGGCGTAGGTGTCGCTGCTGCAGCACCGCGTGTATTGTGTGTATTGTTGTACTTCAACTTGTTGTTAAGGCTCGCTTTTCGACGTCTAGCATTATTCGCGATGGGTGTACTAGTTGCGTTCGCGTTAGTGGTGGGTGTTGCCGATCTTGTCACCATTTGCTTGTTGAATGAGCGCGTCGTTGTCTTTGCGGTGGACGTTGTCTGTGCTGCATTAGCGTTTGTTGTATTTTTCGCATTCGCATTCGAATTCGAATTCATTTCGGTTGAGGCTTTTTGCTTTTGTTTCGTACGTGTAGCGTTACGTGGACGTTTCTCCGAGGGTGTTGGCGTACGTGTTGCGACACTTTTTGCATCTGCCTCGACTTTATCGCTCGCTACGCAATCGTTACTTTCCTCAGCACAGTCATCACTATTCGCACTATCGGTGCTAGCACTCACCACTTCACCGTTACCTCCGCCAGCGTCCCCTTCTCCATCAACATCTGCCTCGCCAGCACTAGCGACTCCACGCATTTCAGCATCGCCGTCGCGTCCCTCTACCTCTTCATCGTCTTCACTCTCCTCATCGCCATCGCCATCGCCATCACCCTCGCCATCATCCTCACCGTCGTCCTCCTCGTCGTCATCGTCATCATCGCTGCTATCATACTCTGAGCCAGACCCACTGACACTAAAGCCAGAACAACTACTGCACGGACTGCCCGACATGTCACTCAGATCGTCGTCATCACTTTCGCTGACGTCACGTTCATTGTTCGCGCGATATACCCGAAAGCTGTCTGGTATACGATCGTAGTTCGGCGTGGACGTTAACGCCGCAACACTTGGTGGCACATTCACAGATGACGGCGTACTTGGTGTTAGTGTGGCATTTGGTGATTTTTTTGGCGACATCGATGAACTCTGTCTCATTTCTGATAGTCGCTTATGACGCGCATTTCGCTTTGGCGATTTACCAGCTACCGCACCCAACACCACACCTGCTGGGAGGCCCAAACTAGCACCTAGTGGAGGCAAATGGCTGCCACTTAATTTATTGCTTATTGTCATAGCTGACGAGGCGAGTGTGGCTGCTGCCACCGCGCCAGCAGCACTCGCCGTACCTGTGGTTGAGTTGTTGTTAATCGGTGTGGCCGTCGCAGACATTACTGCGGATTCATCCTTAACGGGTGTAGTGATTTCAGAAGGTCGCTTAAGGGCTGCTTGTGCTTTACGTGTGAATAAAACCGCAGTTCTGGACGGTTGCCAAACGCGCCAATCAGAACAAATGAAATGGAAGAGAGAGGAGAGTGTTATGATCAGCATAAGATCATGGTGCAATTTATTCTGATAAAAGCACTGTGAGAAATATGTAAATAAACACACTAATTCAAGACTTTTTGTGCGACATCCTACATCTTAGAATAAAAACACAAGAGGAAATTTAAAAAAGATCAACAAAATTTTAGACAGGCAACCTGGATTTTATATACAGTTATAAATTGGACCGCCTAAATAAATAAAAATAGGAAACTGCTAACTAATGTAGTTGGAAAAAGTTTTTATATACACAACATTTTATAAATATTGGTCCTATGGATAATTCCTGTATTTATTTTAATAGCCGAACGATATAAAAAACATCTACGGAACATAATTAGGTAAATGTTGCGGCATGAATATCATATGAAGATTTATGTTGTAAAATTGTTTTAAGGGATTCTCTTGGTCAACTTAAAAAAAAACAAAAGATTTTATGGAAAGTGTATCGGCAACTACTTTACATTCCTGCACAACAACGTTTACGTTACTCTAGATATTTATTCACAGTGCTATGCCGTTTAACTACTTTTTGTATTCAACGAGTAATTTAGTTTTTAAGACATCTTCAATGTATTTTTCAATACAACTGGTGCACTATTTAAGAATGCAACTCATACATGCAATGCCTACCTTCGGTTCACACCCACAGGCGATGCGCTTTTGTTAAGACTCTTTATGGGGCTGCATGGCGGTGTTTGTACTGTTGTGGTAGCGGTTTCTTTAGACTCCTCGCCCATTGTATCGTCGTCATCGACTACCATCATATTAGCGGGAACTTTGCGCGAACGTTTTGATAAGCTATTTTGCACTTGCAGTTGATGTATACCGGATGGCTGTTTTAATTTTTCTGTATGAAGCATAACTTCGTTACTGTGCTCATCTTCCTCATCATCGTCGTCATCGCTTTGCGAGTTCGCGCCTATATTTGAGTGGCGCTGCAATAAGAAACAAATTATTGGATAATTAATTTTAATAAATATATCTGCTAGCGCCGAAACTTACAGCAGCAAGTTTTGCTTTCTGCATAGCTTTACGCATGCGTGTTATTTCCAATCGTATTTGTTTGATTTTCTTCGTACGATATACGGGATTCTTGAGAACCTGTGATTTATCCGCAAGTATAAGCAACTTTTGTACAATTTCTTCGCATGGTTTCGCCTCTAGCAATGTTTTCAGTTCCGCCTCCACCTCCTGTTCAACATGATCTTCGTGCTCGGAACGCGAGTTGTCTAGCAAACCCTCGCGTTGCAGCTCCTTACGCACTTGTTGAAAAAGTGGTGCTGCTTGATCACGCATGCGTATACCAGCACGATAGAAAACAGTGTCCTTATTATTATAAGCCAGACAATTTTGTATCATTAAGTCGAAATCGATTTCTAACTGCTCCAGCGTTGTGTATTGACCCTGTTTCAGTTTTGTGCGCATCGTGCCCAGATCCATTGGATGCTTCACAATGTCCAAATAATCAGGCACTTCGACTGTGTCCACCGGTTCACGGAATATTTCACTAGTATCTTTAGCTTCGAGTGTATCCAGTAGCTTTGTCAATGCCGATTCAAGTGGATTCACTTGTAGCATTACAACTTGCTCACACATTTTTACAAAGGCAGCTTTTAGTTTTTCACGCTTGCGTACTAGTTCACAAAGTAAACGCGCACGCTCTAAATCCTGGCGCAGGCACTGCCAGTATTTCAACTGCTTATACAATTCCTTTGTGTCAGGTGAGCCTAATAAATAGAAACAATTTAAAGATATTATTAAAATAATACTGTTTGGTTTTTTGTTATATATAACATTAAATATGTCAAAAACGGAAAAAGTTGTGTTATAAGAAATTTAGTTCTGCCTATAATAAAAAAGTATGCTTTGACGAAAATAATTATTTCGTCTTCAGCAGTTACTGTATGGTTAATCGCTACTACAGTTAGTAACTTTTTAGTGTGGGGTAGGAGCTGCTAGGCGAAACAAAATGCAAACCTTCAATACCATTTCGATGAATTACACCATGATTGTTGCCTTGACTCTGCAGGCGGCGCAATAGCGGCACACCATTCCGGTATTGCCGTTTCAATGTCCAATAAGCTATTAGCCTATCCAAAAATTGTTGCTTCTTTTGCATGTGTACCATGCCCGAGATCTCCTGCACACGGTTGGGTGGAATTGTTGGTATGAGTACAACGGGCGCCGTCGAACGTTTTTTGGCCAGCGCTTTTCGGGCTTCCTTCATTTTCATGCGTGTATCTTCCACCTCTTTTTGATTGGTTTTTAATTTAGCATCTGCCGGCGTATGCGCATGACAGTAAGCATACTTTTGTACATGGACTGAAGAGTCGTTGTGACCATCTTTAACCGTATCCATAGTCATGTACAAACCAGCCTGCTGCGCGCATGTTACATGGAAAGCAGCATAGCAGCTATTGCGCTGACACTGTATGCACGCGCCCAAACCCTTTTCTTTGCAAACATAACAGGTGAGTCGCCAACGCGCCGCCGGAATGGTCTCAATGGAATCTGTTATAAAATAAAGTAATACTAAATTTCCGATTCAATTATTGCTTATCGACAGTTTGACTTACCAATGGGTTCCAGAAACACCGTATTAGCGAAACGCACTTCGGGTATCCAAAGCGCGCATACTACATGTGCCCACTGACCACGATCGGTCTGTTTAAAAGCACCACCGGCATTCGGGCACAATACACAACTCACGGGGGTACTGGGCGATTGCAAACAGCGTCGGCACAACCACTGTCCTTCCGGAATGTACGGAACACCGTAACAATCCTGATGCACGGCCAGATTGCACATATCGCAGAAGAGAATCACGTTTGTGTTCTGGCACTCGCCATCCATGCAAATGCAACACACTGCATCGTCGTCAACTTCCACACCAGTTGGCGTACCATTAGCAGCAGCTTGAAAGTACGACTCTTTTTCTAATCGATCCATTAAAAGTTCCATAGTGTCTATGCTGACGGAGTTCAGGCCAGCTTTTTCACGTTGTTCATTTATCCATTCTAGCCACGCCGAATCCTCCTCATCCACATCGTACTCAATTTCACCATCCAACTCTTCAGCTGATTTCTCTATGAAACGATAATAGGCGAGTGGGCGTGGAGGCGCGTCAGGCACATGGTAGTCTTCGATTTCATGATAACGCGCCTCAGGCACTTTTACACGCGCCCACGACGCATTCTCTTCAAGTGGTGGTGCATCAGCATTTAAAATACAGCGGCGCGCCACTAATTCAGCATACTCCTCATCTTCAATAAACGGCAGCGGTTCATCGATAGCCAATCGAACACTCTTACCATCAATATTGAATTGTACTGTTTGCTCTTCTTCATTGTAACTAACTAGTGATTCGGGATTTGCCACCTGATAACCGCCACCATTAGCGCCGTTGTCATCACCCATTCCCTTCGGTGCTTTCGGTGTCGAGTGATGTGCTTTCCGCGCCTTTTTTCGGTTTGGCGTTATAATTGGTGTTATTGGTTGTGGATTGTCATGATCATAGTTAAGCAAGTGGTATTGGAGTCCCACCACTGTTTTGTAGCTGCGATCGCACTTGGGCACTGGACACGCGTACGGCGGTTGCGCTTGCTGTAGCTTCACGTTCTTGCAATACTCGATCGCATCAAAATCGAGTCCCATTGTATGTGTAGTTGGTGTTACTGATAATTCTGCTTGGTGCTATTGCAAAAACCGTTCGCTATATTTGCATTTTATATGCAAAATTTTCGCGTGCAACTATATTTCCGTAGCTTTTTCGCTTAATTTACGCTTCGTTTTGTATTTCTCTGATTCACACGCAAATTCGCTGTCATACAAATGGCGCAAAGTGACAGCTGTTGCAGCTTGTCAAACTGGTACGAACACGAAACGCATAAGGGAAAACCGGATGAACGGTCGAAAGCAAAAGGTTATTAAATGTGATACAAGAATTACTACACAAGTTCGGATTATTCGTGTGTTTTCTGTACTAATAATAATAATAAATAATTCGTGAACAATTTGGGAAAATACCCGTTTGTTCTCCCGCGCCTTTTAAAAAAAGGGGTATAAGGGGGGTAGAGGGGTGTATCCCCATCTTAAAACTGAAAACAGAACCTACCGGAGGCTTATAGTTTTTAAGTTATTTGAGTTTAAAAATTGTAAAATTTACCAAGAATCCTCCTATTTTGGTTACTACAACCAGCCGAAGTGCTGCCAGACATCGTATAAATAAACAATTTTAGAAGATAATAAATGACTAGAAATACAAAATTTTACAAATTATTTCTATATTATATACGTCTATTCATATACATATATATATATATATATATATATATATATAGGTATATTTATGGATATATGTATATATTTATATACATATATATATTAATGCTTGATTTTCAGTAAAGTATGTTTGATTGTATGCATTTTGAATATATGATATATATATATGATATATATATTTTTAATTCCAAATTTTTCACATTTATATATATACATATATATATTAAAAAAAAAGAAAAAAATAGCGCCGCAGGCGAAAATTTGGAATAAAAAATCGCGCGATTTTTAATTCCAAATTTTCACTATATTATACATATATATATTTAAAAAAAAAGAAAAAAAAGCGCCGTAGGCGAAAATTTGGAATAAAAAATCGCGCGATTTTTAATTCCAAATTTTCCTTATATTATGAATATATGATATATATATATACATATATATATTTAAAAAAAAAAGAAAAAAAAGCGCAGCAGGCGAAAATTTGGAATAAAAAATCGCGCGATTTTTAATTCCAAATTTTCACTATATTATACATATGTATATTTAAAAAAAAAAGAAAAAAAAAGCGGCGCAGGCGAAAATTTGGAATAAAAAATCGCGCGATTTTTAATTTCAAATTTTCACTATATTACACATATATATATTTAAAAAAAAAAAGCGCCGCAGGCGAAAATTTGGAATAAAAAATCGCGCGATTTTTAATTCCAAATTTTCCCTATATTATGAATATATGATATATATATACATATATATATTTAAAAAAAAAGAAAAAAAAAGCGCCGCAGGCGAAAATTTGGAATAAAAAATCGCGCGATTTTTTATTCCAAATTTTCACTATATTATGAATATATTATATATATTCTTTTTTATATATTAAATATCTATATATAAAAAAGAATAGTTGAACAATTTTAAAAAGAATATATACACCTTAGAGGTTGTAAACCCCCATTCCTTCATTATTCTAACAGAAAAGAGTGTGTGGAAATTTTGTTCCTATGTTGCTTCGTTTTCAATCGCATTCTATTATTTTTTTTATTTTTTGCTTCTGGCAGCACTCCATTCAGCCATGCCAACCGCAATTGCACCATCTCACATTATCGGGTCCGGCCCTTGACCCTCCAGATCGGAAACTTGACTCTGATAGTGTAACGCATCTTGGTAAGCCTTTTTCACTGCTTTCCGTTCGGTCGGCTTTCGTGACTCTACCAATTTTTGCTGATCTAGTCGCTTATCGATGCCCAATATTTCGAGTTTATTTGCCGGCAGCCATTGCCAGGTGCGTTTTACATCGAAGAACAATACCAGAAATACCACATCTTCAGTGTAGTTTTTGCGCAAAGCAAGCACATCGGGCGGCGGTGCCGGCAAGGGCACACCGTTGTAGACAAACCCCTTCGGTGTCTTGGGGTCGAGTATGAGCGCTGGATACCAGGGATAACCACGGCACTTGGCCCACACCAGCTGCAGCGGCTCAAGTGGTGGCTTAAGCAAAGTGGTTGATGTAGCCGTCGCCGCCGCCTCTTCGGTGTCCCCATCCGCACCTTCAGTCATTAAATCTGCATTTGCGGATGCAGGCCTAGATGATGAGGATGGCGTAGGTGTCGCTGCTGCAGCACCGCGTGTATTGTGTGTATTGTTGTACTTCAACTTGTTGTTAAGGCTCGCTTTTCGACGTCTAGCATTATTCGCGATGGGTGTACTAGTTGCGTTCGCGTTAGTGGTGGGTGTTGCCGATCTTGTCACCATTTGCTTGTTGAATGAGCGCGTCGTTGTCTTTGCGGTGGACGTTGTCTGTGCTGCATTAGCGTTTGTTGTGTTTTTCGCATTCGCATTCGAATTCGAATTCATTTCGGTTGAGGCTTTTTGCTTTTGTTTCGTACGTGTAGCGTTACGTGGACGTTTCTCCGAGGGTGTTGGCGTACGTGTTGCGACACTTTTTGCATCTGCCTCGACTTTATCGCTCGCTACGCAATCGTTACTTTCCTCAGCACAGTCATCACTATTAGCACTATCGGTGCTAGCACTCACCACTTCACCGTTACCTCCGCCAGCGTCCCCTTCTCCATCAACATCTGCCTCGCCAGCACTAGCGACTCCACGCATTTCAGCATCGCCGTCGCGTCCCTCTACCTCTTCATCGTCTTCACTCTCCTCATCGCCATCGGCATCGCCATCACCCTCGCCATCATCCTCACCGTCGTCCTCCTCGTCGTCATCGTCATCATCGCTGCTATCATACTCTGAGCCAGACCCACTGACACTAAAGCCAGAACAACTACTGCACGGACTGCCCGACATGTCACTCAGATCGTCGTCATCACTTTCGCTGACGTCACGTTCATTGTTCGCGCGATATACCCGAAAGCTGTCTGGTATACGATCGTAGTTCGGCGTGGACGTTAACGCCGCAACACTTGGTGGCACATTCACAGATGACGGCGTACTTGGTGTTAGTGTGGCATTTGGTGATTTTTTTGGCGACATCGATGAACTCTGTCTCATTTCTGATAGTCGCTTATGACGCGCATTTCGCTTTGGCGATTTACCAGCTACCGGACCCAACACCACACCTGCTGGGAGGCCCAAACTAGCACCTAGTGGAGGCAAATGGCTGCCACTTAATTTATTGCTTATTGTCATAGCTGACGAGGCGAGTGTGGCTGCTGCCACCGCGCCAGCAGCACTCGCCGTACCTGTGGTTGAGTTGTTGTTAATCGGTGTGGCCGTCGCAGACATTACTGCGGATTCATCCTTAACGGGTGTAGTGATTTCAGAAGGTCGCTTAAGGGCTGCTTGTGCTTTACGTGTGAATAAAACCGCAGTTCTGGACGGTTGCCAAACGCGCCAATCAGAACAAATGAAATGGAAGAGAGAGGAGAGTGTTATGATCAGCATAAGATCATGGTGCAATTTATTCTGATAAAAGCACTGTGAGAAATATGTAAATAAACACACTAATTCAAGACTTTTTGTGCGACATCCTACATCTTAGAATAAAAACACAAGAGGAAATTTAAAAAAAGATCAACAAAATTTTAGACAGGCAACCTGGATTTTATATACAGTTATAAATTGGACCGCCTAAATAAATAAAAATAGGAAACTGCTAACTAATGTAGTTGGGAAAAGTTTTTATATACACAACATTTTATAAATATTGGTCCTATGGATAATTCCTGTATTTATTTTAATAGCCGAACGATATAAAAAACATCTACGGAACATAATTAGGTAAATGTTGCGGCATGAATATCATATGAAGATTTATGTTGTAAAATTGTTTTAAGGGATTCTCTTGGTCAACTTAAAAAAAAACAAAAGATTTTATGGAAAGTGTATCGGCAACTACTTTACATTCCTGCACAACAACGTTTACGTTACTCTAGATATTTATTCACAGTGCTATGCCGTTTAACTACTTTTTGTATTCAACGAGTAATTTAGTTTTTAAGACATCTTCAATGTATTTTTCAATACAACTGGTGCACTATTTAAGAATGCAACTCATACATGCAATGCCTACCTTCGGTTCACACCCACAGGCGATGCGCTTTTGTTAAGACTCTTTATGGGGCTGCATGGCGGTGTTTGTACTGTTGTGGTAGCGGTTTCTTTAGACTCCTCGCCCATTGTATCGTCGTCATCGACTACCATCATATTAGCGGGAACTTTGCGCGAACGTTTTGATAAGCTATTTTGCACTTGCAGTTGATGTATACCGGATGGCTGTTTTAATTTTTCTGTATGAAGCATAACTTCGTTACTGTGCTCATCTTCCTCATCATCGTCGTCATCGCTTTGCGAGTTCGCGCCTATATTTGAGTGGCGCTGTAATAAGAAACAAATTATTGGATAATTAATTTTAATAAATATATCTCCTAGCACCGAAACTTACAGCAGCAAGTTTTGCTTTCTGCATAGCTTTACGCATGCGTGTTATTTCCAATCGTATTTGTTTGATTTTCTTCGTACGATATACGGGATTCTTGAGAACCTGTGATTTATCCGCAAGTATAAGCAACTTTTGTACAATTTCTTCGCATGGTTTCGCCTCTAGCAATGTTTTCAGTTCCGCCTCCACCTCCTGTTCAACATGATCTTCGTGCTCGGAACGCGAGTTGTCTAGCAAACCCTCGCGTTGCAGCTCCTTACGCACTTGTTGAAAAAGTGGTGCTGCTTGATCACGCATGCGTATACCCGCACGATAGAAAACAGTGTCCTTATTATTATAAGCCAGACAATTTTGTATCATTAAGTCGAAATCGATTTCTAACTGCTCCAGCGTTGTGTATTGACCCTGTTTCAGTTTTGTGCGCATCGTGCCCAGATCCATTGGATGCTTCACAATGTCCAAATAATCAGGCACTTCGACTGTGTCCACCGGTTCACGGAATATTTCACTAGTATCTTTAGCTTCGAGTGTATCCAGTAGCTTTGTCAATGCCGATTCAAGTGGATTCACTTGTAGCATTACAACTTGCTCACACATTTTTACAAAGGCAGCTTTTAGTTTTTCACGCTTGCGTACTAGTTCACAAAGTAAACGCGCACGCTCTAAATCCTGGCGCAGGCACTGCCAGTATTTCAACTGCTTATACAATTCCTTTGTGTCAGGTGAGCCTAATAAATAGAAACAATTTAAAGATATTATTAAAATAATACTGTTTGGTTTTTTGTTATATATAACATTAAATATGTCAAAAACGGAAAAAGTTGTGTTATAAGAAATTTAGTTCTGCCTATAATAAAAAAGTATGCTTTGACGAAAATAATTATTTCGTCTTCAGCAGTTACTGTATGGTTAATCGCTACTACAGTTAGTAACTTTTTAGTGTGGGGTAGGAGCTGCTAGGCGAAACAAAATGCAAACCTTCAATACCATTTCGATGAATTACACCATGATTGTTGCCTTGACTCTGCAGGCGGCGCAATAGCGGCACACCATTCCGGTATTGCCGTTTCAATGTCCAATAAGCTATTAGCCTATCCAAAAATTGTTGCTTCTTTTGCATGTGTACCATGCCCGAGATCTCCTGCACACGGTTGGGTGGAATTGTTGGTATGAGTACAACGGGCGCCGTCGAACGTTTTTTGGCCAGCGCTTTTCGGGCTTCCTTCATTTTCATGCGTGTATCTTCCACCTCTTTTTGATTGGTTTTTAATTTAGCATCCGCCGGCGTATGCGCATGACAGTAAGCATACTTTTGTACATGGACTGAAGAGTCGTTGTGACCATCTTTAACCGTATCCATAGTCATGTACAAACCAGCCTGCTGCGCGCATGTTACATGGAAAGCAGCATAGCAGCTATTGCGCTGACACTGTATGCACGCGCCCAAACCCTTTTCTTTGCAAACATAACAGGTGAGTCGCCAACGCGCCGCCGGAATGGTCTCAATGGAATCTGTTATAAAATAAAGTAATACTAAATTTCCGATTCAATTATTGCTTATCGAAAGTTTGACTTACCAATGGGTTCCAGAAACACCGTATTAGCGAAACGCACTTCGGGTATCCAAAGCGCGCATACTACATGTGCCCACTGACCACGATCGGTCTGTTTAAAAGCACCACCGGCATTCGGGCACAATACACAACTCACGGGGGTACTGGGCGATTGCAAACAGCGTCGGCACAACCACTGTCCTTCCGGAATGTACGGAACACCGTAACAATCCTGATGCACGGCCAGATTGCACATATCGCAGAAGAGAATCACGTTTGTGTTCTGGCACTCGCCATCCATGCAAATGCAACACACTGCATCGTCGTCAACTTCCACACCAGTTGGCGTACCATTAGCAGCAGCTTGAAAGTACGACTCTTTTTCTAATCGATCCATTAAAAGTTCCATAGTGTCTATGCTGACGGAGTTCAGGCCAGCTTTTTCACGTTGTTCATTTATCCATTCTAGCCACGCCGAATCCTCCTCATCCACATCGTACTCAATTTCACCATCCAACTCTTCAGCTGATTTCTCTATGAAACGATAATAGGCGAGTGGGCGTGGAGGCGCGTCAGGCACATGGTAGTCTTCGATTTCATGATAACGCGCTTCAGGCACTTTTACACGCGCCCACGACGCATTCTCTTCAAGTGGTGGTGCATCAGCATTTAAAATACAGCGGCGCGCCACTAATTCAGCATACTCCTCATCTTCAATAAACGGCAGCGGTTCATCGATAGCCAATCGAACACTCTTACCATCAATATTGAATTGTACTGTTTGCTCTTCTTCATTGTAACTAACTAGTGATTCGGGATTTGCCACCTGATAACCGCCACCATTAGCGCCGTTGTCATCACCCATTCCCTTCGGTGCTTTCGGTGTCGAGTGATGTGCTTTCCGCGCCTTTTTTCGGTTTGGCGTTATAATTGGTGTTATTGGTTGTGGATTGTCATGATCATAGTTAAGCAAGTGGTATTGGAGTCCCACCACTGTTTTGTAGCTGCGATCGCACTTGGGCACTGGACACGCGTACGGCGGTTGCGCTTGCTGTAGCTTCACGTTCTTGCAATACTCGATCGCATCAAAATCGAGTCCCATTGTATGTGTAGTTGGTGTTACTGATAATTCTGCTTGGTGCTATTGCAAAAACCGTTCGCTATATTTGCATTTTATATGCAAAATTTTCGCGTGCAACTATATTTCCGTAGCTTTTTCGCTTAATTTACGCTTCGTTTTGTATTTCTCTGTTTCACACGCAAATTCGCTGTCATACAAATGGCGCAAAGTGACAGCTGTTGCAGCTTGTCAAACTGGTACGAACACGAAACGCATAAGGGAAAACCGGATGAACGGTCGAAAGCAAAAGGTTATTAAATGTGATACAAGAATTACTACACAAGTTCGGATTATTCGTGTTTTTCTGTACTAATAATAATAATAAATAATTCGTGAACAATTTGGGAAAATACCCGTTTGTTCTCCCGCGCCTTTTAAAAAAAGGGGTATAAGGGGGGTAGAGGGGTGTATCCCCATCTTAAAACTGAAAACAGAACCTACCGGAGGCTTATAGTTTTTAAGTTATTTGAGTTTAAAAATTGTAAAATTTACCAAGAATCCTCCTATTTTGGTTACTACAACCAGCCGAAGTGCTGCCAGACATCGTATAAATAAACAATTTTAGAAGATAATAAATGACTAGAAATACAAAATTTTACAAATTATTTCTATATTATATACGTCTATTCATATACATATATATATATATATATATATATATATATAGGTATATTTATGGATATATGTATATATTTATATACATATATATATTAATGCTTGATTTTCAGTAAAGTATGTTTGATTGTATGCATTTTGAATATATGATATATATATATGATATATATATTTTTAATTCCAAATTTTTCACATTTATATATATACATATATATATTAAAAAAAAAGAAAAAAATAGCGCCGCAGGCGAAAATTTGGAATAAAAAATCGCGCGATTTTTAATTCCAAATTTTCACTATATTATACATATATATATTTAAAAAAAAAGAAAAAAAAGCGCCGTAGGCGAAAATTTGGAATAAAAAATCGCGCGATTTTTAATTCCAAATTTTCCTTATATTATGAATATATGATATATATATATACATATATATATTTAAAAAAAAAAAGAAAAAAAAGCGCAGCAGGCGAAAATTTGGAATAAAAAATCGCGCGATTTTTAATTCCAAATTTTCACTATATTATACATATGTATATTTAAAAAAAAAAGAAAAAAAAAGCGGCGCAGGCGAAAATTTGGAATAAAAAATCGCGCGATTTTTAATTTCAAATTTTCACTATATTACACATATATATATTTAAAAAAAAAAAGCGCCGCAGGCGAAAATTTGGAATAAAAAATCGCGCGATTTTTAATTCCAAATTTTCCCTATATTATGAATATATGATATATATATACATATATATATTTAAAAAAAAAGAAAAAAAAAGCGCCGCAGGCGAAAATTTGGAATAAAAAATCGCGCGATTTTTTATTCCAAATTTTCACTATATTATGAATATATTATATATATTCTTTTTTATATATTAAATATCTATATATAAAAAAGAATAGTTGAACAATTTTAAAAAGAATATATACACCTTAGAGGTTGTAAACCCCCATTCCTTCATTATTCTAACAGAAAAGAGTGTGTGGAAATTTTGTTCCTATGTTGCTTCGTTTTCAATCGCATTCTATTATTTTTTTTATTTTTTGCTTCTGGCAGCACTCCATTCAGCCATGCTTTTCACTTATTGTAAATTTAGCTGGCATATTTGGAGTTAGCAACTTAAAAATGCAATATAAATGGTTAATTTGTGGTATAAATAAATGAAAAGAGTTAAAAACGTGTGTGTATGTTAATATAGTTTCAATATTTATTAAAATAAATGTGATAAATGCACTTATTCTATCAAAATTTGGTGAAGGTAAAAGACAAACTTTATCAACAAATAACTTAAAAACTATTATTAACAGAATAGTGTTGGTGCTAGTTTAAGCAAAATAAGCACGAAATGAACATCTCCCGTGAATTTCATTGAAAAATTCGTAATATTTCTCTCAAAACAAGTCATGGGAGAACATATGGAGTCGGAGCCAACAATTTAAAAAAAACTTCAAAATTAAAATATGGCTACTGAAAATGTATATATGCCGATAAACATGAAAAACAAGCCGCACAATGGCACCCAGCGTTCAAATTGAGAGTGGTGTTGCCATACCTAATATCGAAACTACTTTACAAGGGTGCAAAACATATGCCGTGCCCCAAAAATTGCATTCCAAATAGCTTTTTATTTACAGACCTCTTAAAATAATCGAAGGGGAATCGCATTTTAAATTGTATTGTTTTACTATATTTTAACTCTTAGAGTACGGGGTCTATTTTATAACATAACGGACGAAGTGGGTAACTTGGGTCCCCCGAACGAAAAACTTACCTTATAATTGTAAATAAATTAATACAATAATAGAATGCCGCTAATAAGTTTTTATACAGAATATAAAATAAAACTAGGTAGTCGAGGGTAAAAGAGAGAAAGAAATTTATTTACGAAGTTATCAAAGAAACCCTAATCTTGGGGGACCTAAAGTCCCTCACTCCGTACTCTAAGGGTTAAATAAATACAAAAAATAAAATATTACTTTTGGGCTTTGACATTATGTTTTTCTTCCATATTGGATCTGTTTTAAACACATTTTTTATTCATATAATTGTTATACCCACACATTGTGCAAAAGGGTATTATAATTCTGTTCAAATAACGGTTGTATGCTAATATCCATGTTTATCCGTTCGCCCATGAGCACGATAATTCGAACAAAAATTAATATATTTCAATGAATACTTCACTGTGTCCAAGGTAGTTTGGTATGTGGACGTAATATCTGTTATATATGAAGCAAATTGACTCCATTTTTTTGATGAATAATGAACTTATTAAAAGAAATACGAAATAAGTAAAGTTTTGAAAAATGATCGAAGCCACGCCTACTTTTTGGTAAATGCGTGTATCTCTATAGCGATTTAATATTACTTGTCTAAACTTGGTACATGTGTTGCGCTC
This sequence comes from Anastrepha fraterculus, assembly GCA_037575425.1. NCBI lineage: Eukaryota > Metazoa > Arthropoda > Insecta > Diptera > Tephritidae > Anastrepha > Anastrepha fraterculus. The sequence continues at coordinate 239,730 of JAYXIM010041183.1, read as the reverse complement.
CACCTCATTTAGATCCGACATAACTATTATCGGCATCGGAAAAAAACTACGTCTACTTGTTTATATATCAAGACTAAATTTCCGTCCGCCTATCTAATGTACAATGTAATGTAAAACTTGATACACGTATTGCTCCCTATCTCATCTGTATTTGATGTTATGATTATTGAGCTCGGATAAAAACCGCGTCCACTTTTCATGTGTTAATACCAAATATCCATCCTTCCCTGTAATGCTACAAGCTATAACTCCCATTGCCTATGCCAGCCCAAATTGAATTTTAATTTCAAGTTGAGCTCGGACCGAATTTAGCCTTGTTTTTATTTAATATCGATATAATCATTATAATAATTTTCAAACACCAATCTATATTCATCTGATATTATATGGAGTGCTTCAAGCATAGCAGTTTTTTCTTGTTGCGTACATTGACATTTCCCCAAAGCTATTAAATCCCACATAAAAGTCATAGTAACCACATACTCAATGGATTGAATGCCACATTGATCCGCAGTGCCTCTGAGACAGAATTTAAGAATGTGCACTATTTGGCTCAGCTCACTATCAGTAAATTCACAGCCACCTTAAAAATGGATATAAATAATAAAGTTAACAGAGATAATAAATTCTTTACAAAATTACCATTATATGACAAGATACATGCATTCACCAATTCCAATGCCAGTAACAACTTTAAGGAATGAAACTCCAACAGAAAGTCATCAACCAATTTAAAAATTCGAAAAAGCCTGGCCCGATTTTCGGCACTATTTGTGTTTTTAAGTAATTCCTTAAATTCTATATACCATGTAGTATCTTGTTTCTTTTTACATACTGGACAAGATACTACTTCCAAGGGCACGTTTTCATCACCTTCTGTTTGCCACCAATTGAGAGTTGAACTTTGGTTAACAATTGGTACAAATTCTTTCCGGCAGTCTGCATTTTGGCATTTGTATAAATGATACTTCAACTGAATGGAGGGTTTAAGTTAATAAAACCATTGTTTATAAAAGATGAAATATTGTTAAGGGATTGAATCTTACGTAAGCTGCGTCTGGATCCTTTCCTTGGCATTGCACACAAGTACAGTCAAAATGATAAATATCTCTTAAGTAGCTCCGTCGTACATCTCTCAACGATTTGCGATAGTTAAGAGTGTAGCAATTAAATATTTCTGCTCCTTTTTCTATATCAGTTTCAGCCAATGCATAGAAATTCTTTCCTGAGAATTTAGGTCGAAGAGTAGGAGCACAGGCATGATTACATATACTGAGATATGGCAGGTTTGCTGCAGACACTTCGCGAAACTCGCTCAACACATGCAACTTTCCGCGACACAGGTGAAACGGTTTTGTCCATACTTCAGGCGCCAACAGAAATCCAAAGGTGTTAGCAGTGGATAATTCATCATGGCAAGTGGGCGTGATTGACACGCATGTATGAGCATTCACAATAAATTGGCCAATGTGTCGAAGTATTAGAGCACCTTTTAAGTATTTTAAGTTGAAAAGTGAATACTTATCGGTATATTATATTTTCTAACGATTCTTACTTGTGACTAGCTCCCAATCGCTTTGCTTCAACTTGGAATTTTTCATACTATTGAAAAAATATGTATACTCTTTAAGATACATAACTAACAAGTCGGCAACTAAAGCGAACCAAATTATATCTGGTAAGGGCATTTTGGATAAATGTGAAACCATGCGTAGGGTTTGTACATACTTCAGACCATTCTTAGCATTTATAAATCCTTTTGCTGCAGTTAAATCAAGCCAAAGTTTACTAACGTCAGTTTCATGTTCGAACAAAGGCACAACTCCAGGTAGCTCTTCTAGTATAACTCTTAGCGCCAAGTGTGAAATGCCTATTTGTTCAAATAATCCAATGCGATATCCCACACATTCATTTTGATGCAAGCTAGAATGTATTTTACCGCATTTTAATGAACAGTAAACAACTTGGCCATTACATCCATGACAAGGTATGGGAATAATCAACATAGCACCGCATTGTTGACACATCTGACATCCACCGACAGGTACAAAAGAACTAGCAGTTTCACTAAATATTACTTCTCCAGAGCCAATATCTTTACTAGCAATCATATATCGTCCGCGTGTAGCAGATTTTTCATCAACGCTGCAAGTGTGTTTATATATAGAATATAAGTCATAAGTTCCAGGGAACAACGTACATTTCTTACTCACGCTATCGTAGCCTCTGAATTTGCCATTTCTTGGCTACTAATTTCTTCTAATTCGGGTTGCATTCGTATCTCATTTGTTTGTGATTTTAATCCTGCTTGCAACTCATGTAGCCGCTGAATGAAGCTGTCATTTAAGTTACAATTCTCTAGTTCTTCCAAATGCACGGCCAATTGCTTTGTATCTTTTAAATACAGAGCACAAAACGCCTGTCGTGTTTTAATTTTGTGCACTAATCGCAGTGGATACTGGTTTGTCTCAAGTGCGCAGCAACAGTCATCATATGCTTGCTGATAGTATCCCAATTCCTGTAAAACCATCGCGCGATTGGCATAAGAAAGTGCCAAAGCCTCGGTATTTGCGCGTGCAGTGAATATAGCCTGCGTATATCGTTGTCCAGCGATGATCAAATTTTTCTGCTTGCCATCAGCTTTTGAGCTATAAAATGCATTCCCTTCTTCACGCAATCGAATTGCATTATCATTGGAAACAGCACTTGATGCATTCTTAACTTTTAATGCGTTTAGCCATGCACTGGACATACGACGCCTTAAATCGGAATTTCCATCGTTTTTAATACCCAACATAAACAGGAACTCGTTCTCATAGTTTACAATTTTTGTATTCGCAGTTTGATATGACAATATCTCTGAAAAACTATAACCATCCATTTTTAATTTCCCCAGGCAAGTTTCTACGTTTTTTTATTAGTGCATTTTCCCACATAAACAGCTGTTTGGAAAATCCGATGGACTTTAATGCAGGTGAATATTTGAATCAAGTAAATGTGAATATTTTCATACTCATTAGAAATAGTACCTATTGTTTATTTGATAATTTATAAGTTTTACAAGAATTAAAAAAAAATAATAATTCAGTTAAGTTATTTATGGTTGAGGCTGGCTGTAACACCCGGGTTTGAAAATAAATCTAATGAATGGTATGATAGAAATGGTATGAAAGATAGACTTTAATGCAGGTGATGTGAATATTTTCATATTCAATAGTACCGATTGTTTATTTGATAAATTATAAGTATTATAAGAAATTAAAAAAAAGGGAGACGTGAATAGTCTAAAGTGTATCTCAGACATGTATATGGTATAGCTCTCTCTCTCCTTTTCCTCTACGTTATATCTTTTTTCTCTATCGCGGAACGAAAATGCCCAAGACATTGCATAGCCTTGAAATTTTAGTCTCCATTCTCGCTCGTTCATCGACGCCTAAAAAGTTTCACATAAAAAAACAAACATCATCCAGTTAAGTTATCAACTGTTGAGGCTGACTACTGTCCGTAACACTCAGGTTCGAAAATAAATGAAAAATACAAAAAAGTGTGCGTTATATCAAAGGGCCATTAATACAGGAGCTTGGGTAGAATGTAACAAAATTAAGAAAGAGTACAAGAAAATGGTTAGAGTTAAAAAAATGCAATATATGGGGCATGAGGTTGAAACAAATAGTGATAGTCGTTTAATATGGAAATATTTATAGCAGAATAGCTAATAAATTAAACGAATTCTTTGTGGATAACATTATCGACATAATTAGAATATGTTGAGTATGAATTGATAAGCCAATAAAATAAAAAATAAAATATAAAACCTCCAGCTGCGTTTAAATTTGATGAAATAATCACAGATGATATCGTTATTATCCGAGGGAGTAATTAAAGATTCATTGAATAATATGGGCCACTTTTACTCCATACCAATCAATAATAGTTTGTTTGTTTGTTGTAGCAGCATAAATATTCCCCATATACATATATAGGGAATGTTACTGAAGTGACAGTCCTTGGCCGGATATAAATCCGGGTCATTCCGGTAACATAGAACCGACTGTCGTGGGAACGAATAGTCTTAGGTCAGGTACAGTACCTAGGGAATGAAAACCTTCCACCATAATACCAGTTAAGAAGGGGAAAATACTATTAAAACTGAGAAACTTAAGCCTCTATTGACCTCAAAAGACCGGGAAATAATGTTAATAAAATTAGAACTTATTGGTGTAGAGGCCACTGAACTTGAGTGGTTTCGTAGTTTCTTGTTAGATCGGAAGCAGCAAACGCTTATAGATTCACCTGCTTTAAAAAAAGGTAATAGTCGAAATTGATTTACCACAGGGGTTGGTCCTAGCTGACAATACTCTCTTAGCGGTCAGCGTTAGAAATTTGCGTATAGTCGTAACAAAGATGGAAAAAGCTCCGGGAACCACGGCTTATATATTAGAAATGAAAAAATCAAAAAGTAAAAATCATTAAATAAATATGACTTTATATTGGTAATAGAATAAACTTTCCTGATTAATTATATATTAGACCGTTCCGAATAATATTTGATCTGATATTGCAATTATCTAATATTCATTCTTCTTGTGTTTTGTAATTAATTGAACATCCTTGACAACCCGGTCTAAGAGACACTGTATTCCGGATAAGTCACGCTTTATTTGATTATTCTATTCTGAATCCGGAATGAATAAATAAATTCAGCCATAATAAATGTAAAATGAAATCTTCCCAAATTTGCTTCTCAACACTAACACAATGCTCAACTATCAGTTACCATAATTTTTGTCAGCAATTAGCTTATCAAACGTAGGAATTTCTTTAGGTAGATCAAATAATGTTTTTTCTTTTCCAGCATTTGTTTTCTAATATTTGACAGGGGTTAGCTTGTCAAACGTAGGAATTTCTTTAGGTAGATCAAGTAATGTTTTTTCTTTTCCAGCATTTGTTTTCTAATATTTGCCAGCAGCCGTAACGGTTTAAATGACACAAAACTTTTATCGAATTTCTTCAGATAGTGAACGTAAAATTATAATTTTATGCGTTAGGTAAAATTAAGGTTTAGATGCATATTACTAGTATATTGTCAAAGGAAATCGTTCATTACCTATGAATAAATATTAGAATAAATACTTTGGTAAATATTGCTTAACATTAACGTCAATTTGATAGTTTGACAGCTAATTCTTCATTTCGACGAAACATTCATAATGGCAAATTTATTGAAATGAGCCCTTAATTTTGGTTAATGTCATCTTGTTTTCCGACATTTAAGTAGAGTGACTTTTATATACTTGCAAGCCGTTGAGTTCCCTCTACAATAAAGACGTGTTGATCGAAATTTCCCTTTATTCTGTTTTGCTTTTCTTCAGCAACTTTTTAGAACTTTCTCAAGTTTTTATTTCACACAAAATATTGTGTTAATGGCTCAAATCTATGAGCCAAACTGTCAGCTGATCAGAAATAACCGATTGCCTGTGGAGATGCACTGTAAATATTGGCTCTTCAACAGAAATAAACGCTCTCCATTGACTATTTATGTCTGACATAAGTATCGAGATATGAACATTTGCCTGTGGATATGTGGGGTTACTCCCATTTGGAAACAAAAATTTTTGTTGTGATATCTATTTTGCTTTAATAATTGTGATTTTCTTCAATAATTTGATAACTAAGGTCTAATAATGGATTTGCAGCAGCTTGAAGAAGAAGCCCGTCAGGCCGCCCTTAAAGACATAAAGAATATGCTTCAGAGGCCAGGTCAATTAGAAAAGGTTGATCAATTTCGGCATCGGGTAGCGAGAAAGAAGGCATCAGTAGAAGCATTGTTAAAAACGGGCATGCAAAATCAATTGGATGGCGTGCGTGTTGGGTTAAAGCAATTAGAAACTTGTTTGCAGGATGTCCGAGAAGCTCGTCAGCGTATGCAGGAAGTGGATCGTTTATTACAGGGAGTACCGGAAATATATGATGCACTGGAGGTAGTACGTGAAGAGAATACGAAGCATTCGCAATATGCTACGGCAATGGAAAATCTCAAACATATATTCAATGTGGAAGCTAGTGTTCAAAAGACAATGACACTTATCGATGAAGATAAACTTTTAAATGCACACCAATGTCTCGCAGACTTGGAGAACTCTCGTGATGATTTACTTTACGAATTGCACAAACAGCCTAAACAACACGCCTCTGACAAAATTACACTAAAACGCCATTTCGAGAAAGTGGACTCTGTGTCTCAGGCACTTGAAAAGAAACTACGGCTAATACTTAGTCGTACATTAAATACTGTTCGGAAGGAACCTACTGTAATAGTGACAGCATTAAGAATAATTGAACGGGAAGAAAAAAATGATCAATTCGCTTTGCAGCAGCAGAAAGTCACTGGTTTCCTGCCACCGGGACGGCCAAAGGAATGGCGTTCTATGGCTCTGAAGATATTGCAGGACGCAGTTGTAACACGCATAGAGGGATCAAAATTGGAAGAGCGTGCTGATAACAAAATGTGGTTAGTACGTGATCTCGAAATTTTGCGACAGATAATTTTGGAAGATTTAAGAGTTGTAAAATCATTGTGCGTGCCGTGTTTTCCTCCGCATTATAACATCTTTAATGAATATGTGAAAATGTATCACGAAGGACTTTCCTCTTATGTAAGAAAAATACTTAAATAGTTATCTATATGTGTGTATGTTTTAAAACCTCTTGTATTAATATATGTATGTAGGTCGATAACATTGCGAAATCGGGTCTCGAAGGCAATGAATATGTATCGATGTTGTCTTGGGTTATGAATACATATCCCGGAATAGAGTTGATGTCACATCCTGACCTTAAGGTCGATATCCAGAAAGTCGTTGGCCCATTATTGAGACCAGAACATCTCAAGTCACTGGAGGATGAATACCTATGCAATATGCAACGAAACTACCAAGAATGGATGACTAAAACTGCAGAAACAGAAAAACAAGAATGGTTTTCTGATCAGCCCCCTGAACAGGAACAATATTATCACACTTCAGCACCAGTGATTATTTTCCAAATGATTGATCAGCATTTGCAAGTGACTAACACCATACATTCTGAGCTAACGTTCAAGGCGTTAGTGATGAGTATTCAACAAGTGGAAGTTTTTGGACAATCTTATTTAAAGAACGTGATCGAATTAAAGGAACACCATTTTCGTAATCGTGATCAAATCAAATACTTTACTCACCACATAATCACAATTGTTAATAACAGTCAACAAATGGTAGAGTTGGCCCAGCAAATGAAACAATTATATTGGCCTAAATCCCGTACGGAACATTACGAAGATTTTGAAAAACTTCTTACCACATTCCAAAGAATTCGGGCTCATGCTACAAGCTATTTGCTCGAAGAAGCTTTCCTAGACATGGAATGTCATTTCAATGATTTATTCACAATGAAATGGCTGGGTTCTACGATTTCTGTGGATACTATATGTGTTACTTTGCTAGACTATTTCCAGGTACATTCTTCTTAATATTAATATCTATTATTCATTTATTCAACCTATTTAAACAATTATATGATTTAAGGATTATAAACACTTGCGTCCCAACAACTTTGAGATGGTGATTAGCGAAGCACAGAAACTACTCGCAAAACGGTATATACGTGCTTTGCTTTCCAAACGTTTATCAAAGTCCCGGACTGAATGTGAAGCAATTACTACGAAAATAAATCAGGAAGCGAAGCGTTTTAAGCAGTGTTTTGAAAAAATCGCGCCTAACTTAACAATGAGCGGCTCTCCATTGGATCTGATACCAACGCTATCGGCTTTGCTATCCGGCGATATTGAATTGCTGGTACTAGACCTTCATACGCTTCTAGGAAATTATCCGTCCTTGAGTGAAGATCATATTGTACGATTATTTTATTTACGAAATGATGTAAAGGCCAGTGAAGTACGAGAAAAGGTGCAAGATGCTGCAAAATCAAAGAAGGCAATGGTTAGCATTGCCAAACAAGATTGCATATTTAAAGAAATTGTATTCAACGATAAATTGTGGTAGAAGTTATATGTAGTTAGTCAGCTAGAGTTGACTTTCAAATTTTCATTTATTTATATCAAAAAAAATATACATATAACGAATATAACAATGTACTGCATGGTGTTTGCAAGGTATTATCGTATTACTCAGAAATAACTTTCAAAATATAGTTTAAATTGTTCATAAAGTTAAAAAATTTATATCGAAAATGTTTCAATCGGATTGTATTATATTTTTGGGAAATCTGTTAAAAAGAATATGGGCAAATCTCCCGAACAAAGTACACAAAAAGAAAATAAATTGTTTAAAATCTATCCAGAAAACATTTAAATATTGTTCTGTAAATGCTGAAAGAGTTACAAATTGCAAGCAGCATATGTTTGCAATCACAGCAGGATGCAAGTGGTTACAAAAAAACGGCCCGTCGACAGTCGGTTCTACGTAACCGAAATGTCCCGGATTTATATGCGGCTAAGGACTGTCACTTCAGCATGAATGTGAATGTTTATGCTGCTACGACAACAACAGCGTTTACAAAACTAACACCACTTATTAGTAATAATTTGTTGTTTTATTAGAATAAAAATATAACATTTTCAAATAACTATTTTAGAAGGTTATCTATCGATCACGTATAAATTCAACCTGTTATTTTTTTAGTCTGCAAATGTGTCATCGAAAACACTAAATATAAAGACATTCAAGCAAAATACATTCCAGACAAAGTTATTATATTTTCTTTACTTTCTGTATTTATAAAGCCTTATTTTATTTTTGGAAAAATGGAAATAACTTTGAATTATCATTTATCATGATTTGAATGAATGCCCCCGTTTCATGCTGAATTAATTATATACAAATAAAACTTGATATTAAAATAACTTAGATTTATGATAAAAATTAAAATTAAAATGAAATTATCAATACAATATATTAAAAAAATTTATAAGGTAATGTAACATGCTAGATTTTTTATCAAAATTACTCAGATTATTTTATAAAAACTAATATTACGTTATTAACATAATTATTATAGGGGCTATTTAGTCTATAAATTACACATGTGTTTGTTTCTAAATTTAAAATAAATAAGGGCTTGTCCATGACGATCATCCTTATTCCTCCGGATTCCCCAATGTGATTATGAAATTTTAGGCTTTCTAACTCTCCTAACTCGGTCAACTTTACCTGACAACAACCAGATACTTTCATTTGCTATGTTTAGAACACCCGCATTTCAGTCCAGCATATACTTCTTGGATGTCAATCATTAAATGTCCACAGAACTCAAATTTTCTAAAACCAAAACCCATTAAACTCGCGGCATTCTGATCTAATAGCCTTAGCTCTTAAATGACAATCTACTTATTTCTATGTCTGTGCCATTAACGGATGTGTATTTAACATTTTTAATTACATTTCTATTTTTTTGTTTTGAACATTTCGCCTTAACAATTCATTATTTCTTGCTTTAAACCAAAAAATAAAATTGTTAAGCCAATCAAACACCGGTACGGTTCCCATACAATCGTTGACGGAAAATTATGAATACTAAACGCCCGTATAATTCCAATACCAATTAAATGTAATTATCATGTACTTTAATATCTATGTAATACTTAATCCAAATTATTTTGCTAATATCCAGAAATCCCTTTAAATTTGTATTTGCTAAAATTTCTCTAATTATTGACGTGTACGTGTTTTCACTTCCTGTAAAGTGGCAACGCTGTAAGTTTTATAAAGAAAATTATGAAGTGCGAGGTTTTCGCAGTCTTGCTGGTTAAGACAAGGAAATTGCTGTGAATAGTAAAAGTGGACCATTTAATCACGATAAAATTGCAGTCAGTTTTAAAAAGCAACGATCTAAATTATTTTTTTTAATAAGAAACGAAATAAATACCTCTTGCTGAATGAAATCACTCTAAAAAATAATCTGAAGTAGTGAGCGCAATTTAGTGAAATTATTACGTGTATTGATGGGGTGTTGGTGTACGTGAAAAAATGTGCTGAGCAACGGAGAAGGAACGAGGACGAATACGACACATTTTTATACATTCGTGATAATTTAATTATTTTTTATTGGAAGAAGGCAATGCTAATACGTGGATCAGAGTATAAGTGAGTTTTAGTTGGCCCCTTATTAAAGGGGCCAAAATAAAAGGTGAAAGCAGAGGAAAAATTCGAGACTCAACGAACATATCCGCTAATCAGCAAATAAGGAAAAAAACGAAAAGAAAATAGCAACGAGATAAAGAAGTAATAAAAAAACGTTTGAGAAGGTGAATAATCGGTCGCTGTACATAAGTGCCTGTTCAGTGTGAAGCAACAACAATTGTCAAAGTGCTGCCAGTGAGATATATTTTTTTAACTTTTCAACACAAATAAACTTAAAAATTATAAACTAGAAAATCGAAATAAAATAAAACAAAAGCTACGGATGACGACCATTGTATTCCAATTCTGCTGCGCAATTACCAAATAGAGCAAAACATATACTAAATAATAAATATATCAGCAATACGAAAACGTAAAAAGAGAAATTAAGAAACTGTCAACGTCATTCTTCCAATATCGCTTTCGATTTTATATTCTCTTTAGACACAACGTCAACGAATTTTCGTTAATTCGTTGCAATTGCCATTCGATTGAATTGTGCGAAATATATATTTTTTTTAATTTCGTTTTGTACATTGGCCACTCGCGTGCGCGTGTGTGTGAGATCATATTCTTTGGAAAGCTTCATTCAGTGCTATCACTGTCCTTGAAGCCCACTCCCGAGAACAGATCCCACATCGTGTGCCGTTGCCGTACAATCTTTGAATGGGACACCAGCTATGAACCAACTGAAATTCACGCTAGCGCAGATTGGTATTTTGGTCATACAACTGAACAAGAAAAATTTTGCTGAAACCAGTGAGAGCATAAACCAGGTAAATTTGATAACGTCTAATTGAAGGATATAAACATAATTCCAAAGTTATAAACATCCAAAAGCCTTTGGTGTGACTTACATATGCCTATGTAAGTTAACATTTGTATGTTTCCATTAAAAGCCCATTTATTACAAGCTATTGTGTACTTAACGATGGGTTTTATTATCATGGCATAAGTGTGGACAGTAGTATTGGTTAGGGTGAAGGCAAATTTGATAATTATGGCGGTGGAGATGCATCATCACTTCACTACTTGATCAAATTACGACGCCTCTAACCGTTCGTCTACATCGCGGAACCTTCTTCATTTGTTGTTTGATTACTACTTTCATTCATTGAAAATAGACACAAATTATCACTGAACAGACTCAATGCCAAGATTTTCTGTAGTTTGTTTTATTTTATTTTCGTTGCCACTTTTTCGAGATTTCAAGTTCTTTGTTAATTGTGTAAAAAAAGCTTTGTTTCCAGACTTTAGAAGTGAAAAGGGATACAATTTAAAATTGTTTTGGGTTGATTTAGGAGTAATGCCCTATGACTAATTTTAGGCAAAGTATAATGATTTACTTTGAGGAGATATTAAGGAGGGTTTCCGACCCAACCTCTATAGCTCTCAAAATTTCGGAAATAATAGTTGTGCAATTATTCGCCTTTACAACATCTTTAGCATGATGGGATGAGGTTTTCGTCGGTAAGTGTTATTTTTTTTAAGGAGCCATTGCAAAAAGGAGTTCTACGCAAAAAATACTGCGGCGTAGCCGAAGTTGGTCTGATTTTAAGCTTCTGACAATCAAAATACAGACGAATCATATATTAATATATAAAGAAAATGTATACCATTTATTCCCCTTTTTTTGGTAAAAAGTAAGCTTTCCGAAATAAATATTGCTATTTTATTAGAAAGCTATAAACGATTAGAGCGACCTGGCGTTTAACATTTGAAAAATATGTTTATTTCACATTATTGTAATGAAACCACATTTTTGCGAGGATTTGGAACCATTTCAATATATAATTATATTGATATAAAAGAGCATATGCCGGAATAACATCAACTTGAGATATTTGACTTCAAATCATCTAATTTATTATCTATATATTTAGTATTTTTTGACAATGCTGTAAATTCACAAAAACTAACTGTAACTGTACAATTTCTATTAAGCTTTTTGAAACAACTATTGACAACAGTGAACTTTTAACGGGAGATTGTTCCGTTGTTAGATGTGTCTGTGATGTTAAATACCATAAAATTAGTCTACAAAATTAGCTTAAATTTTGAGTCATAGACAAAAATGTGCAAAAAGTCAAAGAAAAAGATTTTGGCAGGTATGAATATATATGAACATATCGCTCATTTACTGCAAGAGTGTCACAATCCAAAAAAACAACATTTTCAATTTACTATGCCTCACTAAGTAAAAAAGAAGAAAGATTGTCATGTAATGAGATTATGTTAATTTATGTCGCCATGCTATTTTTACCTAGCATAAAAGAGCTGGTGGTTATCTAATAAGTTTTTTTGATTATGACATCATTGAAGTACATTATTGATATGCACGAGCAATGCTATCAAGAACTATTCTTTAGATCCATTTGTAAGCACTTAAGGTCAAGATGATATACGAGTACGTATATATTTATATGTATATGTAAATATATAATTGCAACTTACACCCTTTCCGGTGCTTGGCCGAGCTCCTACTCCTATTTGCGGTGTGCTTCTTAATTTTGTTCCACAAATGGAGGCCCTACAGTTTTATGCCGCTTCGGAGGGCAAATGGTTTTTTATGAGAAGTTTATCCATGGTAGGAATACATTCGGGGATTTGCCACTGCCTAGCTAAATAAATAGGTAAATCGTCGTAATAGCTTCTCACAATTAGTAGCATTTTGCGCAAGCTATATGCCTTATAGCTGAGGAAATTGTATTTCTATGCAGAAAGCCACATTGACAACGCGTTCGCTGTCAATTCGGTCGATCCGTCAAATCCTTACCGTAAGGCTAATATGCATTTAACTAGGCAGGTATACGATACAGGTTTGCGAAGAAATTAACACTTATCTAACTCATTGTTACTGGCAATGATTTTTCGACAAAAGGAGATTTGGCAAATATATCCAATTGTTTTCTGTATAGGTACATACGCAAGGTAATCAACAAAAATTTCTTTATGGCATCTTTACGATTTGCTCAACTTAGTTTTTGTAATAACATAAACAATCTCCCAAAGATTTTGGGGAGCACTGGTGAAGTAACCGTCCTATGCCAGACATAAATCCAGGTTATTCCCATAACGTAGAACCTACTGTCAAATATCTTACAGAATTGAACGAATCTTCAAAATGCAAGTTAAAAGTTGACATACGGCAGCATTATTTTAACAATTTTTACGAACACATCAGCAGCTGTCAATGGGCATCTATTAAACGAACTCTCTACGTTGAATAGAAAAATTTGCTTCGTCAAGTTTTTGCTTCCACTCGTTTCTCCTCGCTAATCCAATCATTTTTGCCGACGCCATTACAGTTTGCAAAGAAAATTTCACATTAGTGGTTTTATGGTTCTGTGATTTAATTGTAATCTTATTTTTTGATATAAAAAGCTTTGAAAAATGCAACTAAATGAAAACAAATTAAAGCCCTAACACAGGGCTTCAAAAATCATTATTGACTTGTTAGTGAAATTGTGGAAATATGCTTTAAAAACGTTCACAAAAGTTGACGTACTTTTTCTTTTTTGATTTTGTTTCCTATTTTAACTGGTCATTGGTCGCTTTCATCGTCGTGTCCGCTGCATAGTCGCCTGTAAGCTTGTTTAGTTTCGTCATATACGCACAAATATTTGCAGAAGTTCGGGTGAATGTGAGAAAGGGAAACGAACGATTTAAATTTTTTAAAAACTATTAATAAGTGGACATTAATGATACAATTTTTAAAGAAAGCTTCGAACTGGCTGAATTTTATATAAACGTGATATAAAGCAGAAAACAGATAAAGCTGTGATTGGAAACTAGTATAATATACTAACAAACATATAGGAAGAAGAAGGGCAAACTCGAATAAAGTGAGGTATAATCCAGATAATAAGGATTACTGAAAGTAAGTATGTGGCTAAAAAGTGTATTAAAAATTGTTAGTCGTTTTTTAGACCAAATGTATAAGTTTGCAAAAGCAGTGCCTTGATTAGTGGAAAAAATACCTTTTGCTGGAGACTGAGAAGGAAATAATGTTGTAGTGTGTGTAGAGTTGTCTCTTTTTTATTTCGTCAAGTTTTGTTTCTTATTAGTTGGACTTCCAATCAGAGGAGCAGAGGTGAGAGTACTGCAATGTTACAAAGCAACCAGCAATGCAGGGAAGCTCTTCCAGTGTTTCATGAATCTTCGTTCGTTTATTAGTGTTTTTTGGAAGGACATTATGTTGCAGGATATTTTGATATTGCATATTGTGTTAATATAGCAAATGAAAAGTTTGTACTTCTTAAAATATCAGTTTGTTTTCTAGTAAGAAACACAACACGTTGGTCAAGGTCGGGATATTATTAATTTTTTTTTTACCCATTTCCCTTCAAAAAGACACCTCGCTTTTTGGAATTATTTTAAATTTTAGGTATATTTCTAGGTTGCCTCAAAAATTCAGTAACAATTTAATCATAATTATACCATTTCGGGATTTAAAAAAATTGTTCTATTTCTTTTCGTTTCATGGAACTCATTTTCGTGTTAAACTTTTTAAAATGGTTCATATCTTTTGAGGTGTGATTGGTATTTAGTTACCTAACATTGTTATGATTATATACCCATCTATCGAGCAGCTATTGTAATTCGCTTCCCAATGATTTCAATGAAATTCACTCGGAAGTGAATTACCGGACCTGCCAGTATATCAGTTTTATCCTATAAATTCTGAACATATTACTAGAGTTCGACTACACTCATATTCTTTAGAAACATAACTTAAGTATGGTGAAATTATTATTGTCCACAGTAGAACTCGTCGCATTCAAAATATACAGCCTATGGTACCCGGTATATATTCCGTCGAGGAGTAAGTTGTTGCCTATTCTACAGAAAACCGAAAAGTTTTAATAAATAACATTAATTACAATTTCATCGAAATGTTATTATTTGCCATTACTAAATCTTAAATATTTTTTTTAATGAACAGTATATTAAAGAGATTGGCTTGGAAGCGGACCGCCATTGTTTGCGCTGCCTATTCTCGGCCATCAATTTTACTGATACGACGTCAACAAGTCCTAATTCGAACTACAATTTCATAGTACAAGCACAAGCGAAATTACTTGGTGCTCAGTTGGAAAACCAACTATCCAGAGCGTCTGTCATATCGAATATATGCTTTGCCGTCGACCATTGCTTTCCTCAACAAAAGGTATTTTGCTTACTTTGTACACAAATTAATGTTGTCTTAATAATTGTCTATATTTTTAGACTCTTAAACCGACACCGCAACTCATTGCGCAAATAGCTAAATTAACAGGAATAAGTAAACTCTGTGAAGTGGTATTGTCAATAGCATTAACACACTCAACCCAACCTGATTTAAGTGAATACTCTTTGGAACATTTGAAACGTTCATTTCCCGAGCTTATTGAATCATTTTTGGAAAACAAAGACTCTACCGCTTCTATTGGAAGCAATTTACAAGACGTTTCCATAGATATCCTGCAACTAATTATCGTTTATCTAGACGAGTTTGTTAGCAAAAAACTCAGAAACAATTTTTTGGATATATTACGGAAACAGTTTCCGCTAGAGCGTGCTTCACTCATCTTAGCACCACATTTATATCGTCAAACAACTATTTGTGCTAACGAGACTGTATGTTGTGAATCCACATCATCATTGGAGGTTTTGGATGCAGAAGAAGTTTATGACAAAGACACTACTATTACGACTGCAGATGGGGGCGTTGCTAGCCAGCATTTGACGGAAATTGGCATTGAAGATATCTATGACAATTTATGCGAGACGATATTTACAACACAGGTAAGATGAAGATTTGTTTATACGCAATTTTTTAACGAATGAAACAAACAAACAAACTTTTATTTTGCAGGTGAATAGTAATATTATGGACACATCCTGGATTAATTTAATCCTAGAGATTGGTTACGAATTCACATCAAGCGTTGAAGAATGTAAGAATCATTTACGTTGTGGTTCGCGCGAACTTCAATCACAGGATGTGGCCAAGATCATTGGCCTTATGTGCCGTAGGCACTCCTCGCTACTCGACTGCAATGTGAATTTAGGAACACCTGCCAATTTTTGGCCTGGTCAGCAGGGTGCTGGGCCTGGTACGCAACAACAACAAAATGTGGCCAATAATAATGACGGCAGTAACGTTACGGGCAGCGGCGTTGATAAAGCAGCCAATGTAAATGACAAAAAAGACAAAGTCGGCGGTAATGCGGCGGGAACAACCAGCACTGAAACAACACAAGCATGGAAACCGGATGCGTTTGTGCAGGCGTTAAAGGAGGTGGTGCCACAGCTGAATTGGAAGGAGGTGTGCTTGGGTAAGTGAGATTTCTTATTTTCATTTCCTTTCTTATTATATAACTATTTAAAATGAATTTTATTAAAAACATTATATCTTTTACAGAACTTGATCATCCGGAATTTATTATAAAGGATAGAATTGGCCTGGATCTTCTACTCACCATTTTCCGTTTGGGCACACAATCTGCTCTATTCCCACACCCAGAATGTATATATCGTCACTGGCAGAACGTGAACGGACAGCTATCGCTAATAGCGGTTATGCTAAAGAATCCAGATTTGTTTTCCTTTTCCGATTACATCTTCACTGCCGCACCAGTGGAGATGCTAAAGACACCACCGGATTCTGAAAACAAAGAAGTGTGCGCTTGGAAATCGCTGCATTTAGTTGAAGTTTTGCTGTACATTGCCGATCAAGGGTACTATCCACAAGTGATAGAATTGTTCAAATTCCCAGCCCAACATAGCCCGGATATACTATTTTTATCATTATTACACATCAATCCACCAATCACTGCATTACGACAGGAACTTTTCAGTCAACTCATACCGACGTTCCTTACAAATCATCCAAATTCAGGTGTAGTCCTGCTAAATGCATGGAATTCCGCAAACTTCGGTGTCGTTTTACGTCCTATCGTTATGCAAGCCATGTCAGAATGGTATCAGCGCGGCACCGAATACGACCAGGTTAAGCTGTCGCGTATACTCGATGTAGCGCAGGATTTGAAAGCACTATCCACGCTGCTCAATGAACGTTCTTTTCTATTTGTAATCGATTTAGCGTGTTTGGCATCGCGTCGTGAATACCTAAAATTGGAGAAATGGTTAAGTGATAAGATACGCGAGCATGGTGAGCCTTTCATTCAAGCAATTTTGAAATGTCTACAACGTCGTTGCCCACAAATTACAAATGCCAAAATACCGGAAAGTCAGCTGCCATCGAAACAGGCCCAGCTACCACCTGAAACAGTGACAACAATGTTGCAATGCTTACAAGCCTGTATTGTCAATGTTCCACCAGAAATAGCTGACCTTATAATGCAAATGACAGCAAACTGCTCAATTATGGCAAATAAAGCAAGAGCTGCCGTACCACCATTAGTGCCACAGCTGCAAGGTGTAATGCGTGGACATCGCGGAATGGATATGGGCGGTGGTGTACCAGGAGTTCCACCACCACCTTTTTCTGCTAATCTGAATGCACAACAAATGTTTGGTCCCACAATGGATACGCTATCAAACTTAACAACAAACATAGCCAATTTAAATCTTGGTGGTCCGAATGGAGCCTTCAATTTCGGAAATGTTTTAGGTAAGTTACGAAGACTTCAAGGCTTTATTTACTCATTCGACTATAGATAAGGCATATAACATATAGGACTAACATATAAGGATCTTGCAAGTTAATGTCCATGTTAGAAATTCTAGGCTTATTTATTTATTTATTCATTATTTGGACTTTTTGGGCCTAATACTTAAAACTATACAATTCATAATATGAATTTAAATTCTAGATAGTCTAATATCTGAAATCAGATTCAGATTAAAAAAAAATGAAATTCGAAATACAAAACTATGATATCCGACATATGTCGGCTGCCGTACATGGCTTAAGTTGCATTGGTCCATTTGATCAGTCCAATTTTTGACTACTTTTTCCAATAAATCTAAATGTGCCTGAGCAGCAAAAATGCGACACAAACGATGGTTTTTAGCTTAAATTTTTGCACGAGATGTATTTTATTGGCACGTTAGCCAAGATCCTTACGTGAAATTTGTACGTAGACGAAGCACAAAGGCCAACAACTTGAGAACAACGACGAATCTACATTTCGGCGTCTTCTTCAAACACTTGGCGAACTGAGTTTTTATTAATTTTTTCTTCAAAGTAAATTTCCACAATTCGGAAGCGCTGTTCTGGCGTTAAGCGTTCCAAGATGACTTGCCAAACCTTACTGAACAGAAATGTCAACACAGTTTCCCATTTTCAGCTGTCAAACCATAGGTATCGATATCGATAATTCTGTTACAACAACAACATATCGATAATTCTCATTATATACATAATATGACAATGGTAGTGGCATAGAAAACTTGCTTTACAAATAAAAAAAAAAAAATTAAAAAATTCTTAGCACATTTTTAACTTTTGTAATAAACATTTATTTTAATATTTTGAAATTTAAGAACTATAAATACTTGTTCATTCATGCTTATGTTGGTGTAATTAAAAAATAATAATTTTTAGGTAATTTGGCGTCCACCCCAGCTTCTCCGTCGCGTCTTATGAACCCAGCTGCCAGTCCATATCCCCTCAATGCAATGCAAATACCGCCACCAAATGTCGGCAATTTGGCACGTATGCCACCAACAGCACCGCAGCCCACGCCTACACCACCCAATCCCATCAATCCGGGCATGGCCGATCTGCAGGGGCCCGTCTCCAAGGAGGTTGAAGATGAGGCCAATTCATATTTTCAACGTATTTACAATCATCCACCACATCCCACTCTCTCCATTGATGAAGTACTTGATATACTGCAACGTTTCAAGGACTCCAATATACGTCGTGAACAAGAAGTTTATCAGTGCATGCTACGTAATCTTTTCGAAGAATACCGCTTCTTCCCACATTATCCCGAAAAAGAATTACAAATCACCGCACAATTATTTGGTGGCATTATTGAGCGTAATCTAGTGCCAACATGCGTGGCATTAGGTTTGGCTTTGCGCTGTGTTTTGGATGCATTACGCAAACAGGATTCGAAGATGTATAATTTTGGCATAACAGCATTAGATCGTTTCAAAAATCGTCTTCATTCCTACAACAAATACTGCGAATATATTCGCTCCATTGCACATTTTCATGAGTTTCCACCGCATTTGATACAGTACGTGGAATGTGGCTATTTACAACAGGAGCCACCACCAGCTAAAATACAAATGTTGATGTCGGGAAGTGGACAACAGGCACCGCCCGATTCAATTTATCGCAGCAACTCAGTGACCGGTAAGTTTGTTTTCATAAAAATTACCATAGTTAGTAGAAAATTGAACGTGAATCGATCGAACAGTGGGTCAGGACAGGTAGTAGTAATAGTGATAGTGAGAACAAATATGAGAACTAAATTTATTAAATTAAAGCAAGTAAATAATAATAAGTAAAAATAGCGCAACTACTAAATATAAAAATATTATTATAATATTATTTTATTTATATTTTCAGTACTCTATATTAGCTTGAATTATTTCTTTTATTCCCAATAAATTCTACATTTACACATTTTTGCTTAAATGCTTTCTATCTAGACTTGGTTTTTGCTTCCTTTGGGTGATAAATTTTGAGGTATCGGATTTTAAATTAGAATAAAACAAAGAAAATTCAAATTGATTGGGGGCAACCTTTATTATTTCTGTGTAGAACCATTCATGACATTTATTTTTTAAAGATAATTCCTTTCAAATGTTGGGCGCAACTGCGCCGTAATTCAGCCATCCATAAACCACGATTTTGGAGGACTTCGGTCGGAATCTCGTGAATAACTATAGTAATCTTGGCTTCCAATGCCTCAATCGAAGTTTGTTTATCCACAAAGCATTCAGACTTTACATACCCCAACAAATAATAGTCCAAAAATGTGTTGTTGTTGTTGCTGTATTAGCATAAAAATTCCCAATACTTACATACGGGGAATACTGCTAGAGTGACAGCCCTTGGCCGGATATAAATTCGGGTCGTTTCAATAACGTAGAACCGACTGTCGTGGAAACGGTTGTTGTTCCAAAGGTGTGATATCACACGGTCTTGGTGGCCAATCCACTGGTCCGAGACGAGAAATAAATTGCTCATCGAAACGACGACACATTAAATCCATTGTTTAACGGGTTGTATGACAAACAGCGCCCTCTTGTTGGAACCAAATGCTGTAGAGATCACGGGTTTCAATTTCCACATCAAAAAGTCGTTTATCCTGGCGCGATATCCATTAACTGTTACATTGACGCCAGCCTCGTCTTTGAAGAAACATGGGCTGAATATTCCTCCAGCCTATAGACCAATAGTTGTTCTTGAATGGCTTCGGGTTGCTCTTCAGCCCAAATACCGCAATTTTGCTATTGACCTAGTCATTTGAAGTGGTGTTTTTGGGTGTTTCTTTAAAAGCGTGTAAAACGGAAACGAAAAAAGATTTTTTATTTTTGTTTTCACAAGCAAGAGGAAGGGGAATTCCTTTTTTTTGAAGAAGAATATTAGGCGAAAGCAATGGAAGCAACCGAACACAAAAAATTATATGCACACACACGTACTTTCTAACCACGGCATCTTCCGCATAAAAACGGGAAAAAACTGCATTTGTAGGCTTTCTATTAATTTATGCTTTCACAATTTTTCATTAGTTTGATTAGTTTAAATCTCACAAATCACAATATTACCAAGCCAATCATGAATTTTCATAAACATGCAATTTTTCCTACTTTTGTTTGTTTTGTTCGTTTGTTTTGTATTGCGAACTGAGCTGACGTCAGATTTGTCAAAATCGCGAAAAATAAAGTAACTGTTTTTTAATGGCGCCACCGTAGATACTGAATTCGCCTTGTTTTTAAATAATACAAAGATAAAGATAAGCTAGTATAGGAAATCAAACTGGATCAGACTGGGGTTTTTTGAAATGTAAAGTCTACTTGAAAAAGCCAACATTGATTCCAGAGCGAAACGTAACATTCGGATCGGCATTGCTGAACTCAATGCGATAATACGTGAGCGAGTCCTTGATTTTTTAATAAAATTTTAATTCTCATATGACAGCTTATGGTGGGCATTTAAAAGATGTAATTTTGAGGACATAATTGTTAAGAGCGGTATTTTGAATAAAAATAATGAAACCTGCAATCATCTAAATTTGTATTTGTTCTGTCGGATGTTGTTTGAGGAGAATTTTATCATAATTTAAATGTTGTGTGTATTTATGAATTACCGCTTTTATTTCTAATTGGCTATTAGAATCGTGTTATTATCTGATATTTTTAGATTTGGTGGAATACTACTATTTATGTTAAGAATGTTTGGGGCTACATAGGCTATAATTGTTCTTTAATATATTGTGATTCTTGTGTAACGGTTAATTGCAGACTTCTTTTATTTTGATTAGAAAAACTAGTTTTGGGATGAAAAGTTTTGATATTATCTGGAATACTCCCATTAGAGCCTTAAACGGTAACGTGTTGAATTTTCTGCCTCCCGGCATGCCATTTACGTCGAAAAGAGATGTTTGTTTTGTCCTCTTTAATTGCCTTTTTACTAGAGCCCAACATCTCTCAATTGGAAGGAGCTCTGCGCTATTGAGACAGTTCGCTTCTCTAAGCACAAAAACGATACCATTTTTCTCGTACTATTTAAGAGCTGCTTTATTGTATGAAGTGAGATCTGGCAAAAAGAAGGTAGACACGTCACGGTGATGTTAAAAAGGCCAACGTCTCTTTTTTAAACACTCTGTGATGTGCTAATAGTGCCTGCAGGTGCGAAAATTTTACTCTTCATGCCACAACTACATATAGCCTGCCAAACTAGAAGTTTTTTGAGAACTTTTTCCTTTTTTGTCTCCTGAATTTCTCCGAGACATTTCCTTCATATCGGCAACATTAAACTTTTTACCAGGAAGTTGAGAAAAGTCGGAAAGAACGTTGCATTGCGATCCGGTACTTTTTGCACTTTGTATATCTTCAGACCAGCTTCTGCATAGCTCTACATAGAAATAGTCCCGAGCATCCCACCATCCGAGCTATATTTCTTAAGGAGAGATTTGGATTTCACTCAGTATGGTTACCACTTTTTCCGCGTTGTTACGGTCACCACAGCCTTTCTTGCGTACCGTCCCTTTCTTATGCTTAACACTAACCTCTACCTTAGACTGATTTACTACCCGGGATATAATATTTCTGGAAATTTTTATTATTACTTTCGCAATCTTTGCGTAATTCCATTTAGAGTTATTTACAAAAAATTTTACAATTTCTTCACGTGAAAATTAACAGGTATTGATAACTGCCACACATCAGACCGATAAAAAATGTTTGCTTTTCTTTAGAGAATTGATATTCGAAAATGCATGCACTAATTTCTAAGACAAACTCCTTGTTATTCCTTGACTAGCAAGCATCACATTGGATATATACAAATGTTAAATAGACAAATTCTTTCCAATTGACTTTTTGAATTGAATTTTGAAAATGACCATCCATTTCGATCCCTACGTCATATTCGTTTACTGCTGAGATGGTCGCTGGGTTTGTTAGAAAAGACTATTTTTGAGGTACCTCCACAGGAAAAAGATCGGGCGACCTGGGCGGCCAGGATGTGTCACTGAAACGACTTATCATAGGGCGATAAGAGGCACCGTCTGCAGAAATGGCGTGGCATACGATTTTCAAAAAAATTTAGTCCAATTATTCCACTGCTTGACAATGACCACCAAACCGTCTGTTTGGGTCTGTGGAGTGGATTTTGACGAATGAGGGGCAATTTTGCTTATTTACACTTCCATTTAAATAAAAATGGACATCATCGCTCCAAAAGAGAGCGTTCATACTGCCGAAGTGACAATTCTTGATCATATTAAAATCTGGGTTATTCCGGTAACAGAATCTATCGTCGGGGGGAACGCCTTCAAAATGTTCTCAAAGTACTTTCAAACTTCAGTTAATTTATTCGACAGAAAACGGGCGATACTGTTTGCACTACAGTGTATTTATGGGTTCGTCGTATACTAACAACAAAAATATAACATACCTGGCATAAATAGGCATAATCTGGCAATATTTGGACCTGAGTGTCCCGGCTATTGAATTAACATCAATATCATTATTGCAACATTTGTTAAGAAATTTTTAAGCGCCTAGCTAGAACCAGATATAGACAGTTTTTCTATTCGAATTCAATTGTAAGTTTAAGTTTCCAAGCAAAAGTTTTTAGCTTTCATAGTTTGTTGATACGAATCAAAAGTTAATTTTTATCTAATTCTTATGTTATTCTCCACCTAATTTGAAGGCAACTTAGTAACAACACCAACACAACAAAAACCAATGGTTGTTGCTCAGTCTATACATGCTTCGCGTATGAAATCCATCGCCACCGCAACTAATATCGATACGTTATTGGTTGCCAATCAGGAAGAAAAAGTCACTATACCACCCGAACCGGTTCAGGACAAAACCGCCTTCATATTCAATAACTTAAGTCAGCTGAATATACCGCAGAAATGTGAAGAAATTAAGGAGATCATGACTAAAGAATATTGGCCCTGGCTGGCACAGTATTTGGTGCTGAAACGCGCTTCGTTGGAGTTCAATTTTCATACATTGTATTTCAATTTCTTGGAGGCATTGAAGAATCCTGATATCAATAAATACGTAACCAAGGAGACTTTGCGCAACATCAAAGTCTTACTGCGTTCTGATAAGGGTGTGGTGAATTTCTCCGATCGCAGTTTGCTAAAAAATCTGGGTCATTGGTTGGGCATGATGACATTGGGTCGCAATAAACCTATTCTACAAATTGAATTAGACTTGAAAACATTATTAGCCGAGGCATATCACAAAGGACAACAGGAATTACTCTTTGTTGTGCCATTTGTGGCAAAGATTTTGGAGTCGTCAAATAAGTCGAAGGTTTTCAAAACACCAAACCCCTGGACAATGGCTATCATGAATGTGCTTGGTGAATTGCATCAGGAGCCTGAATTGAAACTTAATTTGAAGTTTGAAATTGAAGTGCTTTGCAAGACGTTAAATATTGAGTTGCAGAAACTGAAGCCAATTGTCTACTTGAAAGATCCCTCACGTTCGATGAATATCGAGCATCAGATGTCGCAACCTAAACCGAAGAATATCGAGGCACCGCCACAACAGCAGCAACCGTCACAAGGTCAAACACCGGGACCCGGTCAAATGGGTCCCAACGATCCAGATCCACAAGCTTTGCTTATGGGCAGTGGTAGTGCTATTGGAGGCGGCAGTGGTGGCGGTGGCGCCGGAGGAGGAAATGTACCAGGCGGTGTAGTGCCTTCACCTAGCATCAGCAACGAATCAGCCGGACAGGTCATTATGCAAGCGCCAGAACCGCGTTTCTCTTTTGTGGAAATTAATATAGCCAATTTCCATCTCATCGCTCAACATGTGGTACTTTCGCCAAATATTACCTTCTTGCATGCCAATCCCGGCTTAAAGCATATTGTGCTGAATGCAATTGAACGCACAATCACTGAATGGCTGCAACCAGTTGTGGATCGTAGTGTACGTATTGCTGTGACAACCACAGAGCAAATTGTTCGAAAAGATTTTGGGCTCGATCCAGATGAGAATCGCATGCGTACAGCTGCACACCAGATGGTGCGCTATTTGTCAGCCGGTATGGCAATGATTACTTGCAAGGACTCCTTATCCCAGACATTGACAAACAATATACGTAAAGCTTTCCTATCGGCGCTGACTGGCGGTCCTGGCTACCAAGAAATCGAAGCAGCCGCATTGCAGCTTAGCAATGACAATGTTGAACTCGCTTGCGCTTTTATACAAAAGACAGCTGCTGAGAAGTCAACTCCTGAAATAGACCGACGCATGTCCACCGACTTCGATACACGCAAAATGACTAGAGATGAAGGAGGGTATGTCTCTCGTATACACATATTTTTTATAGTTTTAAATTTAAGGATTATAAATTAAATAAAATTTCCAATTTTTTAGACGCTTCTATGACACACAAACATTGGCGTATCAAACGGAGCGCATGCCAGAACAGGTTCGTTTAAAAGTAGGCGGCATACCACATACACAATTTGCTGTGTACGCGGAGTTCGCACGCAACATACCAGGCTTCCAACCGATGACTGAGCGTGATATTGCTCTATTCTTGCCCAAGCCTCAGGAGATACCACCTGCTTCTTTCGGCACCGACGAATTGGGTCTCATGTACGCCGATTTAGCTGGCAAAATGGAAGCATTTCTGAACAGCACGATAAATGTATCCACTTTGCAGCTGCAGGCTGGCAAAATGCATGCGTTGCTCAACGCGCTTATGGTAACAAGGCGTATACGTGATAACGAATCGGCACTCAACCTTTTGACACGCGTTGTGGAGGGCTTAGTTGAAGGTCTGGTGAACATACCAGAGCACATCGAGCAAATGAAGTTGTACCGGGATATACATTTGCGCATATTGACCTTGTTGCAGAACACATTTGGTGCCGGAGTGACAGAGCGCGCAATTACGAAATGCATCTTCGATATACGGGAGGAAGTGCGGTACAATGTGGAAGCGACCAAATTGCTCATAACTTCTCATTTCATCAATGTCCCACAATTCGATTTGTTGTTGCGGGAAGCCATGGATAATGGTAATAATTACATGGCAGTAACGTTTGCTATGACATTGATGGAACGTCTGCTTGATGGTCGCTCGAGCGCCACATTAGAGACAGAAATGACTGGCACATTTGAGATGCTGGGACGTTTGCCACAGAATCGTCATCGCTACCCAGAGGCGTTGACCCATCAAATAGATATGATGGATGCCGGACCATTTGGCGGCGCTGAACGTTATTTGGCTGGCGCTACGCAATACATGCACTCGGGCATGCAACATGTGCGGGTGAGTGAAATATCGTAAACTTTGATTTAAACGATTTTTTATTATTATTACTTTTTCATATGCGATAGTCGAACGACTGCGATGATCCACCTGGTTTGCAAGAGAAGACCGAATTTCTGCTCAAGGACTGGGTGTCCATCTACAATCAGTCTAACAATATGTCACGTGAAACCAAGATCTTTACCTCATTCGTACAAAAGATGAATATGTACGGAATTTTGAAAACCGATGATTTGATAACGCGCTTCTTCCGGCAAGCAACACAAATTTGCATTGATTTGGTGTATCGCATACTCAACGATCCTAACAATTCACCATTGCAAGCGCGCACCAAAATCTTTCACTGGATGGACGCATTTGTGCATTTAATTGCTCTGCTGGTACGCCACTCTGGCGAATCGGGTAATCCAACGACGAAAATCAACCTGCTGAACAAGGTTCTGGGCATCGTTCTAGGTATACTGCTACAAGACCAGGAATTGCATGGCACCGCATTCCAACAGCTCGGCTATCATCGCTTTTTCGTGATGCTATTCCTGGAGCTGAGCTCGCCCGACGCAGTGCTGGAAAGTCTAATGCACAGCATTATGACTGCATTTTCTCACACGTATCACCTCCTAAATCCAACGTTGGCACCCGGGTTTTGTTACGCTTGGTTAGAGCTGATCTCACATCGCATTTTTATCGGACGTATACTCGCACAGATACCGCAACAGAAGGGATGGCCATTGTACTCACAGTTGCTACTCGATCTGTTCCGCTATTTGGCACCATTCTTACGGAACGCCGAGCTAGCGAAGCCCGTACAATTGCTGTACAAGGGAACGCTGCGCGTTCTGCTCGTTCTATTACACGATTTCCCTGAATTTTTATGCGACTACCACTTTGGCTTTTGTGATGCAATACCGCCAAATTGTATCCAAATGCGCAACATAATATTGGCTGCTTTTCCACGTAATATGCGTCTGCCCGATCCTTTCACGCCCAATCTAAAAGTGGATATGTTGGCGGAGACTGCCACGGCGCCTAAAATTTGCTCCAACTACGTATTCAATATACAACCGGCGAATTTCAAAAAGGATCTCGACTCGTATCTAAAAGCACGCGCACCAGTTACTTTCCTCTCAGAGCTGCGCTCACATTTGCAAATCTCAAACGAACCCGGTTCACGTTACAACATTCCGTTGATGAATGCGTTGGTGCTGTATGTGGGCACGCAAGCTATTTCGCACATAAGGTAATTACCAAAAATTTGAGTTTGTGAAAGTTTGAAAATAATTTCTATTGATTGCCCGCACAGAAGTAAAAATTTCGTGCCCAATACATCAAACATCGCGCACAGCGCACACATGGATATTTTCCAGAATTTGGCCGTTGATTTGGATACCGAAGGACGCTATCTCTTCCTGAACGCCATCGCAAATCAGCTGCGTTATCCGAATAGTCATACGCACTATTTTAGCTGTGCGGTACTACATCTCTTCGCCGAAGCGAACTCAGAGGCGATTCAAGAGCAAATCACACGTGTACTACTTGAACGCCTTATTGTGAATCGTCCACATCCATGGGGTTTGTTAATCACCTTTATAGAACTGATTAAGAACCCCATCTACAAGTTCTGGGATCATGACTTTGTACATTGTGCCCCAGAGATTTCAAGGTAAGTGTCGCATAGGATCTAATATTAGTGAGAAAACCTGTGCATACATTTTTTTATACCTACATATAACAGTAAGTAACTGGTTTTTTTGAATTTTGTAAGGGAGATAAAATGTTTTCCCCCTTATTTGCTTAGGTTATTCGAATCGGTGGCACGTTCGTGTATGGTGAAGAATCATCCGCCGCAGATGAACAATATGGATGGCGAAATTCAGGAAATCAATTAAAGCTGAACTACAACAATAAAAACAACAACTGTAAGACAGCAGAGTTCTTACACTATGGATGGTGGTAACGGCCGTAGTGGTGGAAATGGGTGGTGGTAGTTGTAAGAATTTGTGTATTTGAATGGGATCTGTTGGCGACGATGGCGGCGTTGTCAGCAGCCCGCAGCCGTCCATTATCCACTATGCGTGCACTGGCATCCCATTGAAACAAAAGTAGCAGAAGATTAAAAAGTTTTTTTAAGCTAAAGATACAAAAAAATATAATTGATTTATGAATTAAGAGATTGCAACTTTTTTAAAAAGAAAAAACTAAAAAAAATGGAAAATTAAAAATGAAAAAGAAAACGAAAAAACCCAAAAAAAAAACATAATAATAATTTACTTGTAAGTAGTTTAAAATACACGATAAAGAGGAAGCAACACTTGAAAGAAATTTAAATTAAATTTATTAATAACTAATTGATGTATTATAAATATAAAATTAATTTGAACAAAACAACAATATAAATGCTAATTATTAAAAAAAAATGTTTGTGTAAAAATTTCAAGTGGTTGGCAAGAGAAAAAACTCAAACGAAACATATAAAAAGGGAGAAAACGAGCGAAAACAATAAGAGATCAACTGAAATTAAATATAGCGGACAGGAAAAGTACTAAGAAAATTGAAGAAAGTGTATGCGAAAGAAACGAGAGCTGAGAGTAAGCAAGATTTAAGACGAAAATGCTGCATTGCTGACCTGAAACACTGCGGCTAATCAATTTACAATTTTAAATCATTAAAAATAAACTAATAAAAAACCAAAATGGTAAGCATTAAGCGTAAATACATTAAAAAATCTATATATAGTAAATAAAAAGCTAAACTTTAAAAAAGAAAACTCCAAACAAAAAAATTGTAAAACCCAAAATGAAAAAAATAAATATTGACACAAACGTAATGTACATATTTGTATGTATAAATGAGAGTTAAAGAACGAAACAAAGAGAAAGGCAGTGTTGCGATATTTCTACGTTTGCTGCCGCTGTATCGTTCGACGCCGCGGCGAATGGAAAGCATAATTTTGTGTGCCCAAACGACACAAAAAAACTAATTAAACAAGAGTAGGAGAAAGTGCAATCTTACCAGCGCAAAAGCAAAGCTAAATCGTGCGCGGCGTTGCAAACAGCAGCAGCTAAAGCAAATGCTCGTATTATTTATAAACAAAAATTAGGCGAAGATGCTTTTAAAATATAATATAATTATGGCGATGGTGTGATGAAAAAAAGAAAGGCAGAGAGAGAGGGTGTGGAAAAAGAGCGCAAGGCACAACACATTTTCGTTTACCAAAAATGGTTAATTAATGAGAAATAATTGGATTGAATACGCTCCGTCATGAGTGTGTATCCGTTTTTATTTTTATTTTATTTTCATTTATGATAACCGAAAATTTGTTGTACACCTTTTATGAATTATATTTTAATTTTGCTTATGTGACTTTCGATTTTCAATGTGTTTCGGCGAAAGTGGCCTGACTTAATTTTTGCACACACATACGCATACACAAACGTACACATGTATTTTAGGCGCGTGTACTTTCTCGTTTTCGTTTTTAATTAGCAATGTACAGTTTTAAATGAAATATAGATGAAAGTACCATAAAAAAAAAAACAGATAATACAAAACAAAAACAACTTAAACAACATATTAATAAAAATACATGTCATTGGAAAATTGTTTATTTCATTTGTTGTTTTACATCTGTATCTTCAAGTTTATATTTTACTAACGCAAATGTTTTATGCGTGTTTATTGAAATTGGATTTAACTATTAATTACAATTTTTTTGCCAAGAAAAATTTTAATGCGCTCATATTTTATCAAAAGTAAAAGAAATATAAACCGAAAAAAAGAAAATGCAACAAAAACTCATGTGCTGAACGCAAGAACTGTATGTCATTGATCATTTTACTTGAAGTGTATGTAATTAATATTAATATACTTATAATTTCTAATTAAATGTCTAATTGAAAACACAGTTATAGGATAAATGCATACTGAGTAATTATAATTATGATTAATTATAAATTAAATAATTGATGCTAGTGAAAGAGAGCAGAAATTATATGCAGCCGAAGCGAAAAAATTAAAAGATTGAACATACATATATGGAGAGTAAAACAGACAAAAACCAGAAAAGAAAAATTAACAAAAAAGAAAGAAAAATAAACAAGTAACAGAAACGAAAATATATATTACAGATGCATTAAAATAAAACATAGTCATATTCATTAAAAAACGAAATGCATTTTAATTGACGATTATATCTTTTTAAATGGTAAATTCACACACATTTTAAGTGCCTGAACCTGTCAACCAATGGTTCGCACGACAGTCGATACGTTGTCTGAGCACCGCTGACTTTTACCCACCAAGGATCTGCTTCTAGCAGCATTCTTCAAACATTTAAGCTTGATAATGACATACGGCAATGACATTTGTGACTTATGTTCATAAATTAACGTTTTTCTCTCCGAACTTTATTCTTCACTACTAGTAGCCTTAAAGCTCTTCCCTCTGACACATTGGACACTTCATTAGCAACATGAATAATCCACATAGCGAATCTAAATCTTTTAATATTAGGGACGACCTTTGGCAGGTTCCGCTCCTTTACGTGCTTTCGAAATCATAATCAGAGGACAGAACCGCAACAAAAGCCTTGAATAGCTGGATGGTAGCAATTGGGACAAACACAAATACACATTGTTGGAAACATACAACACGATTTGCCAGCCATCTTCAATGTGAGCGCCGGGGAGTAAGTAGTAGGACGTAGTGGATGAAGTAACATACCAAAAAAACCAAACTCGGGACAGCCACGGTGGTCTTCTGATACCCGCACATCACCCCCACAGAGGAGACCTTGGGCTTTCGGTTCAGGAAAATACAATTATTGCTAAGCATAATATGACACACTAAGCTTCTATGACACATTAGAAATCTCC
The DNA here is from genome assembly GCA_037575425.1 of Anastrepha fraterculus. Taxonomy (NCBI): domain Eukaryota; kingdom Metazoa; phylum Arthropoda; class Insecta; order Diptera; family Tephritidae; genus Anastrepha; species Anastrepha fraterculus. Next base: position 208,735 of record JAYXIM010041183.1, on the reverse strand, counting down.
TTTTCGAGCTTTGGTCCAGGTTCAGCTCCACGCAAATCGGCGACCTTCATTGAGAGTCAATTAACACCTTAAACTCTCGCCGCACGATTACTGTTTTGAGAGGTCACCAAACCACAATGCAGAAAGATATCAAGTTGTGCAGTCAGACTTATTATGACGTATTTACGATACTGTAGCAGGTTAAACTCTTAAATAACTTGATGGCGTGCGTAGGTTCGAATCTCCGTGCATGAACATCAAATAAGGAAACAATTTTTTCTAATAGCGGTCGCCCAGTCGGTCGGCAGGCAATGGCAAACCACCGAGAACATTTCTGCTAAGAAAAAGCTCCTCATAAAAACTGTTTGCCATTCGGAGTTGGCTTTAAGTAGTAGGCCCTTCCATTTGTGGAACAACATCAAGACGCACGCCACAAATAGGAGGACGAGCTCGTCCAAACACCCAAAAAGGGTGTTATATATGTGTATATATATCTATATATGTATATGTACTACTGGAACAATCACAATTTAGGTGACGTTACAAACATTTGACGTTTTGGAGCGAAACTAAGAAATTTCAGCATTGATATTGAGGAGCACTTTTCATTGAGCTTGTTGTAAGAGCTATGTTATGATTGTCGCCCCGGTCAATGAAATTCACTGATAGTGCAGGCAAAGTACAAAAAAATATATATGTATATAAACAGCAAAATTAGATTTTATAGAAGTGGCGAATAATTTTTATTTAAAGCGATAATTTTCCCATGTTTCGATTGTAATCTAGACTGTCAGTTAGTTATTATACACCTTCACAACAAGGCACAGATGCTCCCAGTAAAGGAAAACAACAAAGTACTCAGCAAACAGTTTCTGCTTGGGTGCTACCGCCGGTCTAACCCATGCAGACACCTGCTTGAGCCAGAGCTGCTTCCCAGGCACCTCCTGAATTACGCCGACGAGATCCAGGACAAAACGAACAGACAACTACTGGACCAAACAGTGTTTAGACAGACAAAAACGACATTCATCGACCACTGAATGCCGTTAAGTAAAACTTGGCTCAACTTATTTTTCAGAAGAAATCTAATGATGGTAAGTAGAGAACCCAAAAGTATTAGCAAAGCCAGAGCACTCGTAAAAGAGTGTTTGATACGGGAATGGTTTATAGTTTAGTTTTTAGAACTTAAGAAGAGCTCGAAAACACTGGCCAGGAAGAAATTATGGAAAACCATTCGGGTATAGATATTTAATGTTCATACATATATACTTTATTAAAGCAAAGTGGTACATTCCACTTGAGAGTGTCTTAGAGGATGATGGGTTAACAATCATTGGTTACGATTCATGTCCAGTTTTATTTCACCTGAAATGGACTTGCTTGAAGGAACTTTCATATATAGAGGCGCCCCAAATCCATTTGCTATTTATTCACTTGATAATTGAAAGGAATGCTTTTGATTATTTATGAAATATGTATTTAATATTTTTAAATTTGTGTTGTTTGACATTATTAAATACCGTTTTCATTCTATAAATATTTAAAAATACATGTGTTGGTTTTTCTAATGTCCGACTACTGAGACCGAAGCGTCCGAGAATTATAAAGAGTGTGTAATTACTAACTCAGAACGTCATTCAAGTAAATCACGTAAATCAAGAATAACTAAAATTAATGAGTTTCGTGAAAAAAATTCTGATTTTAAAATATTTCCAGTAGCTAAATTAATTTTCACAGTATTTATATGGAGAGTATTATGAAAGTTATGATTTTTTTTGCTCGACAACTAGCCTATTTTTTTAAATTTGGTAACAACTAAAAAGACAGATCATTTTGACATTTAAACCAACGTATCACAAGAAAAATAAACAAATCAGCAGGTCTAGTGGATTAGATTAGATTAGATTCTCTACGAGGTTTGCACTTCGACCTCAAAGCCTTTTGTGTCCTCTTGTCTGGTAACTTCACCTTATATGAATTCGCCTTGATCGCCGCATTTCGAGCTTAAGCTTCTGAAGCTTAAGCATTTAAGCTTCTTCATCTGCATTGCTACCAAGCGAACTGAATACAGAAGGTGGAGTCTTCCTTAAACCGTTACTTTATTTTTCGCGATGTTGACCAGAGTGACGTCAGGTACCTTAATAATACAAAACAAACAAACAAAAGGAGGAGATATTACATGTTTGTAAAAATTCAGCGAATGGCTTGATAATAATGTTATTTATGACATTTAAACTAAACAATAACAACAAACAAGAAAATTGTTAACAACTGATAAAGCTTGAAATAAAAACCCAATAGAAGTAAATAATAGCAAATAAAAAATGAAATTCTTCTTCTGCGTTACAATCTGTGGTGGGCCCTACCTTCATCAAGAATTTATCTCCACTTTATTCTGTCCATGACTTCATCTGCCCAGTTGTGCACGTTCATTTCTTTAAGATCTGCTTCGACGTCATCTAAACATATCTTTCGTGGCGCCCTCTTTTTCTTCATATACATATGTAATATTAGTATTAAAACATTGATAGCTCTGCAAAAGTTTAAAATCACCGATGGTCGTGATAATGTCATCGATCTCTACAAAAAAAAAAACGTTACTATCAGTATCAGTTAACAGAATTTCTCTCATAACTCAGTTCGTACACATCCAAAAAGGATACGTTTTTATCAACTCCAACACTCACGATGTGCACAATACAAAGGTGCGCCCATCTCGTACCGCTATTTCACTCTCAGTGAATTTGACAGAATTGCTGTGTGTGTGTAATTTATTCGTGCGTTTTTTGTGTAATTTCTTCTCGCATTCTTGTTCGCATTTCCACATTTCTTTCAAGCAACTGCACCGGTGTGACGTCACACCTCTTTGAAGGGCCCAGCTTGTATTCTATCATTCTTGTCCAACACTGATATCTAATGCTTATTTTACATACTGCATTCATGTATATGTATGTATGTATGTATGAGTTTTGCTTGTTAATCCTTGAAGTACTACAACAACTTTGAAAGCTTTGCAAATGCTTTTCAGATCCAACGCCACAAAGCGACAAGTCGGTAAAGCGACTTTTTAGTATGTATTTGATAAAAAAATTCAATCAACAGCAAATTTATTCTAAAAGTTAGTTGTAGCTACAACAGTCGGTACATAATTTTGTTGTATTTACATACATATACATGCATGTATTATGTATGCACGCAGGCGTTCGCATTCTCAGGTATTCAGCTTGAAAGCTTTAAAAGCATCATACTCGTATTAATGCGGCAAAACCACTTTAAAAAGTGCTTTTAGTGTTAGCGATAAAGTGGTTGTGTGTTTCTAATGGGGCGACAAACTACCTATGTTCATATGTATGTATGTACAAGAATTTCTATATCTCTCTGCAAACATTAAGAGTATTGCGTATGTATGTTTGTGTCAGTGTGATTTCATTTGTGTGCGTTAGTATATAAATGCGCGCGCAAGCTTAAGTGCTTTTAATGAGGAAATGAGCACGAGCAGATAAAGATATTTACATATACACACATAGATACATACATATGCATGCATGTATGTACTTCTATATTTGTATTATATATATATGTATATGGATGTGGATGTAGCGCTCAAACGTTCCACTTTTGTATGCTTGATTGGTGTATCCAAGGAGGCCAGAGATAAATACGCTTAAACTTTAAAGGAAAAAAAATCATGTGGCCAGTCGAAGTTACTTGTGCCACATACTCAAAAAGCAACGCCTCGCGTGTTTGGTGGCTGTTGAGATTCATGGAAGCCCAATGTCTAATCTTTCAAGTTACGAGCGTTATTTGAGAGCGAATAGTCGTTCGCTGCAGCTCTGTGTCGTAACTGACAAAGCTTTCTTTGGAATACTACAGTGTTAGAAATAACGCACCTAAATGCAAGCACAGATATATAATACATCCATTTGTATATGTATAAATCTATTGTATGTATTTGTACGTGTGTATGTATCTGCTTACACTTTTGTAGCTTTTCCATGAACTTACATAAAGAAATAACTACTTACATTTTATAGATTTACTCACTCATTCAGAAATGTTTTTTCATAAATAATGTATTTCTTTAACGTTTATTAAACTCTTCTGAATCTATTATAAAAACCAAGAATAGCGTGCCGATCAATCCACTTCGACTTTTGGTGTTAGGAGCGCCATGTAGAATCATCGTGCCTCGCTGATTTTCCGTACTTAATCGTGGTCATACTGCGCTACGGGACGAATTCCGTGAAGATGGTCCGACATCGGTTGCTGTACCAGAACAAAACGTTACTGTTACTGAACTTACATATAATATATTGCAAGATCGCCATGTGACGTACCGTTAGCATTGGGCATTTGACAATCGGTCATCAAAAGTCCTTGATATGCTGCTGAAGTGACATCCTTGGCCGGATGCAAATCCGGATCCTTCAGGTTACGTAGAACCGACTGTTGCGGGAACGCCTACTTCTATATGATCGTGATAGGCGATGGGTTCAGGGATCTAATCCGAAATGAATCAACTTTCGATCGCATGGGTCTTGATTTTTTTACCAGAAGTGTTCGGAAATATAAAAGGCACAAATCCGAGGAAAGGAATTATGCCTCACTATGCTAATGAAAGGTCTTTTTTGTTGTAATAGCATAAACATTTCCCATAAATGTTTGGGGAATGCCGCTGGAGTGACTGTCCTTAGCTAGATATAAATCCGGTACGTTGTTGAAGCCTAGAGCCGTTGGCCGTGGGGGCTAATAAACAATGAAAGGTCAAACACATCGGCTCAAGCATGTGAATGAATATTTGACCATTTAAAACATCGCATTGCTCCAGGCTCAGCAACATCTAAAAGCCTTCAGATCACAAGAACTAACTATTGGGAGATATTTAAAGAATTCGATAGCATAGAACCGTTGATCGGACCCCTGCACATTCATATACTCGTGTGATCAACATTATACATTCCGTGAACAGCCGAATGTTAGTCAATCATAAACATTCAAGGATTCAGTGACCAGATCACTCTCCTCTTCCTCCGTATGGTAAAAATGACACCCGTTCGTGAAGACAGGTACATCAATGACCGTAGGATCATTGAAGTATTTTTAGAAGTTTTAGCGCCTTTTGTTATCTGCTTACCCGGAAAAATTATACAAATTTTGGTTAAAAAATTGAAGTCTCGATGAAATTTTGAAAAATTTTGTACAAGTTTGAAACTTTGCCTTATATAGTTTTTGTTGTAGCATGAAATATATTTTTATATTTTGCAACCTTGCAATGGGCTATGGGCTATACATATATGAGAAGAAATGGTAGGGGTCCGAATTAATAGTTGCTAGAGCAAGTAAATATAATTGGTGTACCCATCTGATATTAGGTGTTTGCCTGATCAATCGCCACTAGAAAAAACGTTTTTTGTTATTCGATATTTCATGTCTATAATCGGCTACGAAAGTTCACCTACCCAGAGATGGTCCCGCACAAACGTATACGCCTACGGCGGTCGACACAAATAAACTAATTCAATTTGAAGCATAAAAACCTAATATCGACGTACATACATACATATGTATGTATGTGTTATAATTACATCATTGTCTAGACTGCTAAAGCGAATAAAAACAATAAATTTGTGCAAGTTTGACGCTTTAAACTTGGTTTAGAAAAACAATAACGTCACTTAATCAAGAACATTAAAATTTAATTAAAAATGTTTCCTCAACGCTGTAAAATTAAGGACGCAAACTCGTTGTGTGTCAGCAGTAAATCGGCCCATCTCTAGAAAGGCTTCTAACTAGTCCATTGAGAAATGGTATCGACCCACCGTCTTTAATTGGCTGTGGAAATCGTTTATTATTTTCACATTAAATTCTGGAAAAAATTAAACACATTTTTTTTTTAATTTCTTTTTAGACCTTAAATCATTATTTGCTAATATACATAAATATTACGATATTCGGATTTTTATAGATTATAGTGAGGTAAGATTGCGCCAATTCACATGCAAGTACGTTTAGCGCACGACTCGTTTGTCGGCCGATTACCCAGTTTGTTTAGACTTAAGTCTAACTTAATTACTCAAGCTGTTAAATCGTGTTTTCGAATATATAGGTACATACGTATGTATTTAAATTCATAATTAATTACTTTTCAACATTTTTGCTCCTGTCCGTACAAAGTTTAAAAGCAAATAACTTTTTATTTGCAAAAATATAAAAAAATTTCTGATTATATGTATTGTAAGAAGTACATAAAAAAGCAATTTTTGAAAAAGTTTATAGATTTTCGGACTCAGCGATTTTATAAAATTCATTTCAATTAATTCATCATTAATTACACAGGCCGACAAAATTTAACCAACATTCAGACCCAGAAACCAGACTATATATTTCCGAAGGTTTATGATGCGCTGAATCCAAATCTGGCCTCAGAATTGCTCTATCAGCTCTGGTTTTCGAGATATCCTAACCTAAAAGTGCAAAAAACCCCATTTTTGCCCATATTTGAGGTTATGTAGCCTTGCAGATGTTTTCTTTCACCAAAATTAAAGGATGGCATCTTTAAATACAATCCTTCTTTTTTCAAATGGCGTTTTGTTTGCTCAAATATCATTTTTTTTCGCAGAGATATCGCATTTTGAAATTTTCATGGGCAAAAATGGTGTTTTTTGCACTTTTAGGTTAGGATATCTCGAAAACCAGAGCTGATAGAGCAATTCTGAGGCCAGATTTGGATTCAGCGCATCATAAACCTTCGGAAATATATAGTCTGGTTTCTGGGTCTGAATGTTGGTTAAATTTTGTCGGCCTAGTTCCATTAAACACGAAAGATACGATTATCGTAAAAACTCAAACTAATAAATTAATTTTAGTTTTCAATCCGAATTTTGCATGGACAGAGAAGCAGATATTAGTTTAAATTATTTCGGATACTTTTCCTTGTAGACTAGTGTTATTTCTAGGCCTATGTCATTGGCACTGCAGCCGCCGTAGCTGAATGGGTTAGCGTGTGACTACAATTTGGTAGTGCCCGTTAGAAGATAGAAAATATTTTTCTATTAAAGGTCGCCCCTCGACATGCAATGGCAAACCTCCGAGTGTATTTCTGGCATGAAAAACTATCTGCCGTTCGGAAGCGGCATAAAACTGTAGACCCTACATACGTAATTGGTGCTGCTATATGGATTTGTAAACTTAATTGCTAACAAAAACATGTTGAGGAATTATCTAAATCTTACAGAATTATTTTGCGCCTTGGTAGCGTTCCAAAACGATGTGTTTTTAATTTTTTTTTAAATTTATCAGTTACGGGTTTAGTATCAAAGAAAATGTTCAATAATATGATTTTCTAAAAAGATCAAACTTTTAAATTGTTGGAGAAGATCGATGGCAGGTCGAAAAACTAAAATTTTCTTAATTTAGATATTATAGTACAAGTATTATAAGTAGTACTAGTAGAAATTGGATTAGAAGACAGAAATGGAGGAAGATGGTAACATAATGAAAAAGGCAATGGAATGGAACCCCATCACAGCGAGATGGTGTTGTTGGGGCTCTATGTTCCGCCAGGGATTCAAGAAGACAGTAATGAGGATGATGATTATAAGTAGTAGTTATAAGTAATTTTTAATGTGAAAAAAAATTTTGAGAAAGAAGTGAATACTTTCGTACTAACTAAATAAAAAAACGGTGTTTGGAAAAATTCCAATCATGTTACAGGCAAAGTTAAACTTCCTGCAGTCTTAATTTACCGTTACCTACCGAATTCGACACCTGCAACCTTCTGCATCCACTTTGCAATAGTTTAATAGTTTTCAGTCAGTCACGATATAAGCAGTTTAGAACTAGTTCTTTTATGAGACTGTTCTCATTCTTACTGCAGGGGTTAACACTTTAACTACACTGACTGGTTTTCACGAACACCCACAGTTCTTGACGAATTCGTCAGTGTATTTGATGTTGTTGCCTTGACTGCTGATGGCAGTCAAACTCTCAAGCTGCCATGCATATTAAAAGCCTATATAACACATACATACATACTCGTATGCACATAATGCTTGTAAGCCATTTGTGTGAAAATTCTGCTTTTGTCAACTTGTCCAACGCGAACGCGGGTTGACGGCTGAATGGCGCGCAATCGGTCATACGGGCATCCATTGCATTTCTCTATCCAAATGACCCAGTTTCACTGGGCGTACAACGCGCACACACACGCACACACTTAAGGCATGCATACATGACAAGTTGTTGTGCCCCCTTTTATGTGCCACACATATTATCGTTCACGCATGCATAAACACTAATACACACACACACACACGTAAATACTAACTTAGCGCAACACATTTTCCAACTCTGCCATTGCATTTGGACGTATGTATGTATATGTATACAACAACCTAACAAAGCAACAAACACAACAAACATATCAAACTATCAACTCATCAACAACATGACAACGGCATACAAATTGCTGCTTCCATTGCAACAATTTTTGTGGTGATTGCTACAGCTGCTGGCCTACTCGTAGTTACTGCTGCAGGCAGAAGTTTTTGTTTGGTGTTTTTGTTGTCCGTTTGCGCGCATTAAATCACGCCTCACTTAAACTTTTCGCCCCCTCGTGTGCTTGGAAAATAGCATTGAGTGAAATTTAGAATCTATTCTGCCGGATCAGATGTGTCCACATCTGTTGGACGCCGCAGTGCCACTGCATTAGCAGCTATGGGCCAGATGTTGCGCATACAAAGTTTTTGAATAGTTGAATAGGAAAATAGGCCAATGCAGTTTGTTTGGAGATTATTCTAATGGTATCTTTCACAGATGCGCACACATACTCAGGCACAGTTGCAGTGAAAATAATAGTAGTATTTGTGTAACCGAAGGAAAGGTAAAATAATAGGCAACAGGAATTTTGTAGGATTTTGTTCGATATTTTTTAACTAATTAATATATTTATTATTATTTTTTAAATAATTCGCAATCGAAGATGAGCGTAGATATTGTTCACTTTACAATATTCGATGTTCCAGGTGAGGTAGTCGTGATCCAATTGAAGATTTGATTCGTTCGTAGGCGCAAATGTTCCGGCCAACAAGTTCGATGGCAAAAAGCACACGGCCAGGGCTCAGCCGGACATCGCGAACAAATGAAAATATTGGTACTCATCACAACAAGTTTGCACGATAACCTGCCGTCAGTTCGTGCGGAAGAGCGAGGCTGCCCTGAGACTTCGAAAAACTATTGGGCATGAAATATTGAGGAAGGAGCTTAGACTCATCACTTCAAAGTTCGAATCGTGCAAGCGTTGAACTTTAACGATTACAATTTGCGTAAAAATTTCTGCGAGACAATGTTGAATCGATTTCATACGGCGAACACTTTCTTTTAGAGTGAACAAGTCCATTTCCATTTAAACAGAAGTGTAAGTAACCAAAATTGCCATTATTGGTCACCTAAAGGACAGAACCCACTATTAAAACATTAACTACCACTTCACATGCCCAAACTGACAATTTTGTGTACATTGTCCAGCAGTGGGATAATTAGATTTTATTTTTTGAAAATCGTCAATTTCTGCAGACGGTGTCTCTTATCGACGCATGGTGAACGATTATTTTCTGCCTTCCTTCAGTACACACACATAGTTTTAGCCGCACACGGCCAGAGAGACCATGACGATACTGCGTAATTTTTTCCCTAACAAACTGTAAAAGTACTGGCCACACAGGTTACCCTATGTCATTTTTTCTGTAGGGCACCTCAAAAGTAAAGTCTATGAAACCAGCCCTGCGATGATCTCAGCAAATAAAGCAAATATCTTCTCCAGTGAGAGGCACAGAGTACGGAGGCCAGCTTACAAGAGTGTATCCGGCGTAAGGGTCCAAATTTAGATGAAATAATAAAAAAAAAATTATTTGCAATAAACTTTTATCATTAGTAATTCCCTTATAATTAAGCTTTTAATTCCTAATTCTGTCACCGAACAACCTGTACTTGCCCGAAACCTTCGACAAGTGCAACATCTTCGATTAAGTTGCTCAATCGGCCATTTAACGTTGCTGGGAAAAACATTCCCAGAAGTTTGAAGTGATTTCTCGTTAATTAACGCTATTGCTTGAAAGATTTTTTTCAACGACGTTTTGTAAGATTTCAAATAAAATTAGGAGGTAAATACGATTATAGATTTGTCGATACACGCACATAAACGCATTGAATGCAGGTATGGTTAGGTTTTTGTGGCAGTCGGTTGAGAGTAGTCAAACTCATTTAGACCATATACGTCCGTTGTTGTATCATTGTGTAACACGGGAACCCTACTCTTAGTTTTCATGAAGCTAGTTAGACTCTCTTATGAAGCGTAGGATAGGTTTTATCCCAACACCGGATAGTTCCGTAAGGGAGTCAAAATGATATTTTCCCAACAACCTTGCTCTACTCCTAGCTAAAGCTGGACAATTACAAAGGAAACATTCTACTTTTTCTCCTCTACTTTTTCTTCCTCTTCGTCTCTACAACTTCTGCAGTATTCATGCGAACATATTCCTAGCCTAGAAGCGTGCCAATGACCGGTGACACAAGCCACGACCTTCGAGATGTTCTCTCTTGAGGGGTTAAACAACTCTCCTGATCTTCTCTTAGCCTAGTTGTAACATAAGTATAATTGAATGTAACAAGACAAACTTTTGAAGGGAATATTTAAAAAATAAATGCCTTTCGCTTGCAAACGCCGGTGTTAACTTATTTCCACGCTATTCTCACTCGGATGGGTTAAATAGAAAATCATAAAAAGTATTTATTGTCGGCAGACAAATTTTTTTTTCGTTTTTTAATTACTAATACAATAATAAAATACAATACAACGATAAAAAAATCTTTCCACAGTTGATTTTGACCGTAAAAATCAGTTACTGAATTACAGTTAATAGGCTGGTGTCAAAACACTAAAAAATATCGGATGAAAAATTTATCTTTAATGTGGAAAATAAAAAATGACATGAAATATTAAGTAGGTATTTAACAAACTGTCACATCTGAGTTCTGAAGAAAATCAATTTTAAAAATCAGCTGTGAAGTCCAGCATAGATTGCGAGTGACACATATTTATGCACATATATGCATTTCAAAATACAAATACAAAAAAATACAGTATTGGTGACAATAGCAGAAAGAATAATAATAAAATTTTGTAATAATGCCAAGAAAAGAGATTATAGCGTGGAAAATTATAAGAATTTATAGCACACTAAACATTAAAGGAGCGTTGGCAACCTTTTCACGGACTTTCAAGTCAAGTTTTGTTGTCATGCTGAATTCTCAGTTAACTGAAGTGGTTATGCAGAAAATCCATTGTCATTGCTATTGTTTTTATAGCACTTGCTTTTCGACTGCCATTCTGACTAAGTACCAGGTCGATATGATACGTATGTACACGAGTATGCAGCAGTAGCAGCCTCTGCTCTCAATTCGACTCAGCTCGTAACGTCAAGAATCCTTTCTGTGCTATCCGGTGAGTACCGTCCTCGTTCGCTCATTTTAAATACTGTAACCTAGTTAGGTTCGTTGCATTTTATTGCGCATTGCAACGGTGTGGATTTTATGTAATAGCGGTAACGATGCAACCATACGAAATGGTCATAGTTGTTTCGCATATGTATGTACGTATGTATATTTTTTTATATAATTATTATATGCAGAGTTGGTACGAATTGGAAAATAGCCCAAAGTAAAAAGAATTTAGAATCTACACGTCACGGGATTAGGACAAAATAATAACCGAAAGAAATTTGTTTATGAAGTTTATTTTTATACAGGGGCTTAAAGCTACAGCGGTGTTCCAGTATAACGAATGACATACAGTTAGGATCGTTTTGCCGTTCGAGTACCACTGCACTTCTAATAAAAGTCTGTCTCCATATGACTTGAAATTTGAGTTTTCTTTTGTTTCATTTGGTACAAAGTTAAGTTTTCTTCGAAAGTTAAGATAAAATATTACACCAGAGAAAGAACTAAGATGTAAAAGATCTATCATTGTTTTTGCTAGCTCTAACTATTTACTTTTACAACTCTTAATAAATGACCAACGAATGAGTGGCCTACTAAGCCTTTTTCTTATACTCGTATGGCCTGGCCATAAAATGTACTAAGTGTCATTTATATCTATTTATACATTAGAAAGACATATCTGGTGGTGGGTGGAAACGGTGTCGATTGCAATATTTTAGGTAATTCATCATATAAATATTTCATTTGGGCTACGAGAAAGCTCGGCAAATACGGCAGACGACTTGGATGCCCTTGAATGAAGTTCCTATAAGTCCAGAATCGAATCGCATCAAAGGATTACTTCCACTTGCGTTGCCAAACGCTTCTATGCTAATATGGTAACTTTTTTATATATATATGTACTTATGTATACTCGTATGTTTTCGTTTAACTCCTAGTGGAGCATAGGGCATCACGTTCTTTAGATTGACATTATTTGTTTAACAACACTGTGCGACAATTAAAGTTATCCAGTAAAAAATTCATTTGAATCTAAATTATAGATTTTAATTATACTCGTATGACAAATTAATGAATATGAGAAATGGTGATCATTTCAAATTTGTTTTTTTAATATTTGCATGATTGATTAAAACTAACTTCAATCAAAAAAGTATTATAATTTCATATCTGTAACGGACTTAACGTGTAACAGAGTCTATGGCGTGACGAAGTATAGTAATGATGCCTTGTCCGCTTTCGTTTTTCTCATCAATTCAATTTTTAAATTATTTTTAAGTCTCAAAGGACTAAATTTTCAATAAGTGGTTCTAAATATAATATCTATAATCACTCTATGATATTACTTTGGATATCGAACGAAATTGGATATATCTATAAAAAAAACAAAAATTGTAGAGAGCGTCCGAACTTCGACATCGGCTTCGGCCACAAAACTTCCGCTCGGTTTCCGCCTGAGCTCGGGCAAAAAATAAAAATAAATAAAAAAACGTTCGGTGGTTTGGTCCAACTTATCTTTAAGTTTCTTGGTTCAAGAATTTTACCAACTTTTAGTATTTGTAACTTTTTTCCAACACCATCAAATAGTATCAAATCCAAATTTTGTTTAGTTGCTGTGAAATATCATCTGCTCCCCTATCGAGTGTGGCCAGTGAGTAATTATTGAGTGCGGCAAACCAGCTTTAAATCGATAGACAGTGCCGTTAGGAAGGTGAAAATGCTGATCGGCTATTGGGTTTACATTACTTATTAAGTATTAAATATTCACTGCCTGTATTTTTTTGTTTGTTATTTTTACAAGCTTTAATATACCTACATATATTATGAGTTCAAATTAATGCGATTGAGACTTATATCAATTTTCCGTATCGGTATTAATAAAAATACTGGATTCTTTCAAAGTCATGATTGCTTATTACTTGGACTCTGCAAAATGTTTGGTTTGGCCCGACCTCAAAAATCAATGTTCGGTCGTTCTTTAAAACTTGATTTAATTTTCATCTTCATGTTCATCTTGTTTTTTATATTTTTTATTGAAAAGTGAAAAAAAAAATAGATGAACTTTCCTCCAACGAAATTAAATACATGCAAAAAATCTGTATTTGTTCTGGCGAAAAGCAATTACATTTTTTTAAACAGCTGGATATATTCTGTATTGCTTCACTTGTATATGCAATTTTGCCTGTATAACAAAAAAAAAAAGATTTTTATCGCAGGATGTAATATCTGAATATAATTTAGCATGTTACTGGTGGATGCTTCACCGGACTCTGTGGGGATATTCGCAAACCGGGAACTTCATTTCCCGAAATAGCACATAACATTAAATGAGGATTTACCTGCAGATCAGCTAAGTTCTTAAACAATGGAAAGGTGGTTTGGTCATTTGATTAAAAAAAGCAGACTGTAGACTATTTTTTCAACTACACATTTTATAGCATCATCTGGGTATCGCTAACGAAAAGAAAAGCCACACAGCTTCTCTTTCCTCTCGTATGTACAGTTTTTATGTTTAAGTATCTCCAGGGTTTTTCAGGATCGAATTTCTGGCATTGCTAGAACGCCTTATTTTGATCGATGATATCCACAAAATCTATAATTTACTAACTGAAAGAGTTTCGTTTGAGAATCGAAGAAAAATAATAATTTAAATGCATTTATGTAAAATACTGGTATTCGTAAAATAATGGTTTTAGTTTTGTATGATAGTTTGTCCAACAGAGCCCAGAATAAATCAGTTAATAGAAACATTTTTTAATCGCTCAAGCCACATTTTTTCCGGCCATTGTCCTTGCCTGGTGTCATGGGACTATTATTATTTGTCGAATTTTCATTTGGAAATGCGCTTACTGTCAATGGAAGTAGATCACCAGGTACGCCTAATAGTTCTTGAATTTAACCAAAAAAATCGACTTCGTAAGCGTGCACGTGAGGTCTACTACTTGCATACATACGAGTATATCAATAAACATAAACAGCTCGATTCTGAATAGAAAATCCATGGGAGATTTTTCTGTACGAGTACTCTCGTCCCTCTTTTCACAAACGAACTTCGAAAAAGAAAAGTTTGTTTTATGAAAAATGTAGTTTTCACGAATGCAACAAAAAAAAAGAGAATGTGATGGCATTTTCAAATAATTTTTCCGCCAGCCATGAGAACAGAAATGTAAGCATTTAAACTTCTCAACTTCTACTAAAATTTAGTTTTAAGACCAAAAAAACACCAACAAGAGTAACTAAAGTTATTTCAAAACATGATACAAGGAAATTCTCGAATCGCAAGAGTTTTTTATTCAGGCAGTAAGGAGGAGGTTAAGAAAATGTTAAGCTATCAAAAATGTGCCAAATCTTTGTACATATACATAGTAATACAGTAAAACCACATCGATGCTTTAGCAATAATATTTATTTTTTTGTGTGTACTTTTTACATTAACACTAACCGTACCGCGCCCGGTCAAATGACCGGTTACAAAATTGAATTTAAAGGCTGCACTTATAATCTCTTGTTTCCTCTGTATTATATATTACATTAAAATGAAAATGTATAATTTATTATTTTATTTGTTTTTTGAAAAAACAATTATTTCATAACCAGTCAAAGGACCGGTTGCTGTAAGAATAGGTATACGTGATACACCGGTACGGTTAGTGTTAAGAAAAAATAATTTATTAAAATTATTTAGAATTCTTGAAAATTGGGTTACCACTTTGTTGCTTATTCTAGAGTGTGCTTCTGATTCTGTTTCTAATGCTTTGGGATTCTTCTAAATATTGAGGTGACGTCAAAGTATATCCTTTGCGCTATCGCAAGCGACTTCTTCGCTTAGAGTTGCTAAATGTGTTTCAAAAATCTCAACCATCAGATCTAGGACTTTACTCATAGTGGATTGGGCCAAAAAACCTTTCGCATTTTTTTCCATTTCATATGTATCTACCTTCAGTAAAAAAGCTGAAGCTGCAATGGTTGAAATACCACTGTTTCAACTTAGCAGTCCCTTCTTTTGCTACTATTTGGGAAGCTCTTTTTACTCGTATCATGCATTTTTTAATAATTTATTTTACTTTCTTCCTTTTTTTTCAACTTTATTTGAAACAATTTCAATTCCTACATAATCCAAACGACTTAGAACTGTCACAATGCAGAATTAAGCTATTTCGAAGTTCGATTTTCGAACTCCCAGTATTTCGAGGAAAAATCTTCTCTTCGGGAGTCTAGAATTGGAGAATTTTTTTCTGGAGAAAAAATAAATCCGCGAGTATTCAGCTCGTCAGAAATATTTGCGATGGGTTGAAAATGAATTTCCCTTCAAAATATGTGCTTAATTTGCTTTCTTTTGACTGGACCTGAGACGAAACTCTATAATAGTCAATGACATTCCTTTTTACTACTTTTTCTAGTTTATATACGATTTAAATCGTCCATGCAAGAAATACATTTGCAAATTTGTATAATAAAAACTTGTATGTATGTATGTATTTATACATACACGTTTACATGCAACGGTAACTTTACGTAATCAGGTCAGAAGTGATGCTCAGAACTGTGTATTTATTGACTTATTTCACATTAAAAAAAAACATTTTTGTACTAGTATGCATAACAAATTTATGAAATATTATACTATGAAAATGTTGACATCAAGCGCATTTGCTCTTAGCAATAGGTTAGAAAAAGCATTTACTTAAGTGTGTATGTAAGTTAGGACACACTTAATTTCATTTAGGTTTTGACCTCTGGCACTCGGTGCGATTGCCACAGTGGTATAGAATAGCTTTCAATTTACGGATAAGAAGTTCAGCGAATAAATCGAGTACTCTTAATATAATACAGGTTGGATGAAAATTATAATAGGTTGGCTGAGCTATTAACCAATAGAAAAATATAAATTAATGTTTTAGCTTTCATTTGAACACACAAAAAATGTTATATGTTTTAAAGATAAAGTTTGTACTATAGGTGTCCGGTCACAGCATAACTACCTAACGCTCGCCTACCTTTGGCTTTGTATCTACGGAAATATTGAGAATTAGGCTCTGTAACTTTGTGTGAATATTCTGAAATATGTTGGGAATCGCTTAAAACGAAAAAAAAATTGATTTTTTTGACCTTATAAACCAGGCTCCCCCCTTAAAGTCTAGGCGTGCTCTGTTGGCGATGTGTTTTGCCTTTGATATTTTTGCCTCCTCGATATATTGCCTGTATCTGCTCAATAAAATTAATTTTAATGTACCCTCACGCATTTTCCGTTGTATTGCTAAAACTGTTAATGGAATGGATGCCCCTTTTAGAAGGACACTAGTTCAGTTTAATGTTCATTCTTCTTGCTTAGCTTGATTTCTCTTACTCTAAGTTTACTCTTAAGAAGTTACTTACAAGACTCTTATCATAAGGTCTTTGCCTGTATCTATCCATCTAATAGTCTGTAAGCATCTCGTTTGTCGATTAATAAATAAATAAATTAATAAAGAATTTTATCTACATAGTAATATTTTACAATACAAATACAGAATATTGTAGCATAAAAATTTCGTACCCTACCCGATATTGTTTGCGAAGACCCAAGTATGGATAAGCGTGATGTCGCTAATACACGTAAGGCATCTCAAATGAATGAGTAGTCCGTATTTTACATTCGAAGAGTTTCATTTGGAAACACTGTTCGGAAAGTTGGAGATGCATTCGTGAATATTTCAGAAAACACCTGTGAAGCAGTATTTTCTAGAGCTTGTGGAAAATCATTAAATGTATGGCATACAAGTATTGAAGGATCTCTGAAATAATTGCTAAGTAAGAACCGCGGCTGATTTAACCCAATTATGTAATTAAACTGGAATATTTCATACAATTCTGCTTTCATTTATTCACTCACATTGCTGATTGACATTCCTTTCTCTCAATGTTCAGCTTCCATATGTCAAATGACACCAATTGCAATGTAGCATTCAGCGCGATACCGAGCATACACTACACACACGAGTATGCATAGATTCCACTTTTTTGCATAAGGGCATACATCAAAACATGGCATAACTCATATGCGCTTTCACGTATGTATACATGTGCAAACTCATAATATAGAATTGTCCAGGGATGTTGGCCGGAGCGAGCAAACGGTGAAGCTAACGATGTTTTCGTAATATGCTGAATTGACATTTAATTCGATAGAGTTAGCAATTTTGCAGCTACTGCCGGTCCTTCGGTGGCTACTACTACGGGCATACGTGCACTTATGTGCTGTTTTTGTACTAGTTATTTGACCGTAGATGATGGATACAAGTATACTCTAGCTCGACAGATTAGTGGTATGTTAGTCAGGCGCAGCATTTGTAACCGAATCTATAGTACTCAAATTTTATTATTTGTAAATTTGTTTTGTTTGGTATGAGTTTAAGAATTTTATGTGCAGTATTGTGTCATAAAATAGAGACACAGCGTTCCTTTATATTTACATTTATAAAGCTCCACAGCCGAGTTGATTGTGATGAATATTTCGAGTATCTGAATGACTTTGTCTGAAAGTTTTCTTCTACTTGCCCGGTTATTGTAGTGTCTGCAGGCTGCACCTATGCGAAATCAGGAGATAAAGTTTACATTTTCACTATCAAGATTTGCGGCAAATGCGATGCGCTCCGTGCAAGAACAGTGCCATGAATTTGACCGATCATATATTATGATAGCCACTATTGATAGGAATATACGACAATACTCAGAGCAAAGTTTCTATCACATGCCAAATGTGGAAAAGTTGGTATAATCATTTATTTACGTGTGATTTTGCATCTTCCTCTAATTTGTGCATTTTCTCGGTAAATGAACTTAGGTATATACACACACGTCAAGCAAAAATCACGTACCCCTTTTACTCATAAATTTTCTCAATAAAAATTAGTTCACTCTTCAACAAAATCCTTATGAATTAAAGAACGAAAATGTGTACGAAATTTAGAGACTTTCATCAAAATTACTTATTTCTTAATTAGAAGTTCTAGAAAGCTTTTGAGTACGGAATTTTTTTAAGCTTTTATTATTGTTTCTATTTAAATTTAAACTATTTACAATTACATACTCTTTGGGTTTGAATAATATTTAGAAGCCAATACCACTATATACATTGGTTTAAGAAATTAATTCGTTATTTAATTATATATTTATTCATTCTTGTTCATAAAAGTGTGACACCATTCAAATTTGCAGGTCAGTTGGTCGTTTTCGCTTAAGTTCTCGTCTTGGTTTCCTCTTTTAATGGAAGTTGCGAATTTCCCTGTTACAATATTCTAGTAGTCGACTTGAGTGTCTTAAGCTGTTGTTACGTATTTCTTCATGGACAGTTTTTACTTTTAGGTCTCTATGGATATTATCATTTAGTACATACCATTCTGCTTTTGATATTATGCGAAGTATCTTATGTTGCGTTCGTTGTATAATTTTTATATTTGTACTGCTTGCAGTTCCCCAAAGCTCTGAGCCATATTTCCATATTGGTGTTATAATTACTTTGTATATTATATAGTATCTTATTTTCTATTGAGAGCGTTGAATTTTTTCCCAAAAGTCAATGAAGTTCTTTAAACCTAGTCTTGATTTCGCGTGGGTTTTGTCTAATGTGTAACTTAAGTTTATTGTCTATAATCATACCTAAGTATTTTGCCTTTGTGCCGTGGTGGATTTGTTTATTCTTTATGAATATTGGATTGAATTGTTTTTTTCTCTTATTAGTGTATGTGACGTGGGCGGTTTTATCTTCGTTTTATTTTAATTCCCCATTTCTCGAATCATTGAATGGTGTTGTTAAGTAATTCCTGAAGTATATAAGCAGGTGTCCTTGGATCTTTGTCGGATGCGTGCAAGACAGTGTCGTCTGCAAATGTTGCTATTAAAGAGTTCTTCCTTGCCGGCGTAGGGATATCAGCTGTATAAAGAATGTAAAGAAGCGGTCCAAGGACAGTACCTTGCGCCACACCTGCTTCCATTGTTAGTATTTCAAAATACTTTAATTACTAATTATATAGCTTTTCATTAATTTGAAGTAGTCTGTTGGTAAATAAGTTAAGAGTTTTTGTAGTAGTCCTGCATGCCATTCTATGTCAAAAGCTTTTACTACGTCGAGATATACTGCTTCACATGTTCGGTTTTTATCGATGTCTTCAAGAATTTTGTTTGAAACTCTGTGATGAATGGTGGAATGTTTTTTGCCTGAATTCGAATTGGTAGCAAGGTATTATTTTATCTTTTTGTATGTGGGCTCGATTCTGTCAAAAAGTAACTTTTCACGAATTTTTCATAATACAGGTCTACTGCTTATAGGTCTGTATAAAGTTACTTGCGTAGGATCTTTGGATAGTTTTGGTATTGCAATAATTTGAGCAATTTTCCATACTTTTGGGAAATATTTCTCGTTTAAGATTTGATTGATCAAGTTCCTTATATAGATAAGCCTCTTCTGTGGGAGTTCTCTTAAAATTTTTCCAGTTATTAGATCGTATCCTGGCGACTTCTTAGGATCAGTTCTCTTACATATCCATTGTTTTATTTCTTCTAAAGTAACATTTTTTGGTTTGAATGGATCTTTTTTTGCGTGGGTCTGGGAAAGGTATACATTAAGCGTATTCTTGGTGAAAGTACTTTTGAAGTGTTTTGCGAGAACTTCGGCCTTGTCAAGATTTGTTCTTGTTCAGCTACCATCAAGTTTTCTGATAGGTGGCTTGTATAAAATTTTATTTTCGATTTTGTTTGTAGCTTTCCATAGTGAATAGTTTGTCGTTAAACCGGGTCCAAGATTTTCGATGCGTCTCTTAAGTTTCTTATTTTTATGGTCGAATAACATTTGTTTGATTTCTTTTGTAGCTGCGTTCAGCTTGCTTTTGCCAAATGGCAGCCTTGATTTTTTCTTGGATGTATGCAGGTAAGTTGTAGCTCGAGGAATAGATAGTTTCTTGTAGAGTGGATTTCGTAGTGGCATTCATTATTGTGCCATTAAAATAGGCTATAGCACTGTTGATTTCGTCAAAGGTCTTTAAGCTTATTTTATTGTCAAGTTTACGGATGACTATTTCTCTGAATGTATCCCAGCAAGCTGTTTTGCTATATATGTTTCTATTCGAGGATTCCTTCATATAGGAGCTCTGATATATCATTATTATTGGGGAATGGCCAGATGGCAATCCAATTAACGATTTAAGCAGTTTTACTTCCCATTAAATCTTAGGATAATAAAACGAAGGTTTGGTAGAATCTCAAAAATCGCATTGATTTTTAATAATTTTTTATCAATGGTTTTGTCATTTTGTGCATTTTCTTTCATATAAAATTCTTGTTTTTTTCTTAAATTTAAAGAAAAAAAATACGGAGCAAAAATTCAGCAATAAGCAAAAAAAAAATTGTGCAGTGTCAATATATTGCTCAGTCTGCATTTTTGTAGTGAACTTTTATTTAAACATTTTTACTCGCTCGAAGAAGCTATTGAAACCTTTAAACAGTTCGTTTTGGCGGTTCTGCCACTTCCGAGTGGCAAAAGGGCTTTGAAAATTGGTTCAAGCGAATGCAGAAGCATAATGACTTCCAAGTAGAATGTTTTGAAAAACAATGAAACCGTTAGAATATTATTTTACTGTGTTTTCATTATTGGACAAAAATATAAAAGGCAACCCTGCATTCAACAAATGATGTAATTTATGTCACAGCTGACTAATTGACAAACTTCACGAAAATATCTTTTACAAATAAGGCGCATTCATTAAACGTGGTGGCACTAGACCGACAACAATGTTCTGTACGTTTGATTGTCAAAGCAAAGTATAGGGAAACTAGAAAACAAATAATGAATTCGTCTTGTTTCATTCTGAGCTGATAGCTCAGACACGGCGAAAAAAAAAAATCAGCTGATTTACTACACCACGTTTAATAGATTCAATTGATTACAAACAAATGAAAATCGAAGAAAATTATATCTTTTCGCTTCATTATTTTCTTATTTTAAAATAATTATTTCATATTTTTACTATTATTCGAACTCTTCCACCGCGATATAGGACTGTAAGATGAGCCCGCCAACTTGTGCTGCTATTATTTTCGACTTGCAACGATTTTGTTTTTTATAATTTTTCTTGTAAATTAAGAGTCATAAGTTACATACTTCAATTTCCAATGCTGAGGGCACGAACGAATTTTAGGATGCATAAAAAAATTAACAATTTTGATTTGTATCTGGCAAATTAAAGTGAATGAAGAATGGCACATGATCAGCTGTTGTGAATAACTAAGTCATTCCCCAAGAGAGCAACGTTGTGAACCGTTATATACACATTTAAATACGTCTTACCTGGAAAAGGCACATTCTTGCCAAAAAGGTACAAATAAATTTGAGATCTTCAAATCTGCATGGCATAACGACACTAGCAAATTATATAATACAATGCTATTATAAAGCCAATTTAGATGTATGGACATTACCTAGTGTCCAAACGATACTACTAACATCCAAGGTACTAAGAACAAGGTCGGCAGCATCATGGCATGTCAAAAACAACAACATCCATAGAACTCTTAAAATGGCCATAGAGATCTTGAAATAGTAGAAGATGAAACTGAAAGTAGCAGTGGGAAATATGTCAAAAATTGTAGACCCACTCGGAACTCTCTTCCTACTGCTTTCGCATACACAGTCGGCTTATCTTGTCTACAACAAAAAGATCGCCTCGCGTGAGTTATCGTATCTAAATAAAAAAGAACCCCCCAAACGGTCTAATAAGCATTTAAATTAGATCATAGAAGAATTGAAGCTGTAATCTAATTAAGGTAATACAAATTTGATTCGATAGTTTATCTTAATGGTAAGCATCGCAATCTTTTAGTGTGCGTCAAATTTTACTTTTTTGTTTAGAGATAGCGCTCTTTTCTACTCATAATTATACATATAATATGATTGGCGCTTTCACACTTTATTGTGGTGAGCGCCTTGACGTTTTTCCACAAATGGGGGTACCTACAGTTTTAAACCGACTCCGAATGGCAGATGTGGTTGTTTTCCATGCTGAAATACCCCAAGAGGTCTACCTTTAACTACCGAGGGGTGACCGCTTTTACATTGGTGTTTCGAGTCCGTGCACTTCAGAATGGTAATCAATTTAGACTACGGCCGTAAATTGTAGTCATAATCCAACTTTTATATGAAAACCGTAATTCATTTAAAGCTTTCGAAAATTTAAAATTATATTCATAAAAAGTTTAGAGGGTTGAAAAAAATGTCAACAAAATACTATTTTTTTATTAAAAAATAAATTAAATATTAGCGAATGGACCAATATTAAGTGCGCGCGCCATCATAGCTGGTATATTTGATTGCTCATAATTGCCGCTGAAGTATTGAGCAAATGGCCCGGAAGCGAACACGCCCACATCATCACCACCATGAGTCTCTGAGGTTAAAGGCACAGTGGCGGGATATGCAAAATTTACATCTTTTGTCTGATCGTCGGTGATCTCGCTGCGACCAGTTTTATCATTGTACGCAGTGTAGTAACCTGGTCCATTGGCGTAAGACAAAATGGTGAACGGCAAACCATCTGCGGCTAAACTGTTAGACAAGCCAGTAATTGGTTGATCGCGATACTAAATGGAACAAAGCAAGTAAGTAATATTAATGGGTTTAGTTTAAAATGAAATAAGTAATTTTTTACTCACTGGATAACCATTGATGGTCATGGTGTGCGAGTGATCCGAAGTCACTACGATGAGTGTGTCCTCTTCCGAAGTCATATTTCGAGCAAGCTCAATAGCGCGTGAAAACTCCAGTGTATCCTCCAGGGATATACGTGCCCAGGTTTCGTGATGTGCCATATCGATGCGTGCACCTTCCACAAAGAGGAAATAACCGTTATTGTTCTTTCGCAACACCTTAATTGCAGCCTCGGTCATCTCTGTTAGCGATGGTTTCACAAGTTTGTAGTTGGTGCGTTCCAAATCTCCATTGTAGGGACAGTGTGAATTTGCAAATAAGCCCAAAAGATATTCAGTTTTATCCAAATCCACCAAACTCAAACCCTTCTTGCTCCAAACGTATGCTGCCTGTTTATTATTTGTTTGCTTTTCCTTCAACCAATCCTGGATCAGATTGCGTCCATCAGTACGATAGCCCGCCAGACCTTCTTCATCGTTGACAGTGGTGTTAATAAAGTGGCGCCTACCACCACCCATCACCACCTTCAAATTCTTACCAACATCCCATTCCACCAGTTGGCGTGCTATATCCACGTTATCCTTGGCACTGCAGCCATTCTGGATTATCGTTGCATCATTTTCCCAATCACGATTGGCGGTATGTGCGTACACGCCAGCCGGTGAAGCATGTGTCACGCGTGCTGTTGTCACCAGACCAGCATCTTTGCCAGCATCTTGCACCCACTTGGCAATGCTCTCGACAAAGTTATCGGGATTTTGTCCAGTGGTGCAATCGTAACGCTTGACTTTGGCATTCACACCTATAGTGCCGTAGTTGGCTTTCACACCACCCAAATAGGCGGTAGCCGTACACGCTGAATCGGCTACTTGCCGGTCTACGCAGTATGTCTTTGATAAGCCGAGATAGGGGAATTTCTCAAAAGACACCTGATTGGCGCTATCACCCATTAAATTGCGTGCGGCCGTCATTGTGTGCACGGACATGCCATCGCCCAGGAAGAAGATGACATTCTTAGCCACACGTTCCGAACTCAGCTGCGATGCCTGTAGGATTTTGTTACTGAGTGTATTCTGTGCCTTCTCGATCCAATAGCTTGCATTGCGTTCGGCTTCGTTTGTGAGGTGAGATGCGGAGCCCAATCTAGTTGAGATGCTGCTACGGGGATGTGCTGGAGGGAAGAAAAAATATGTACAAAACATATGTAAAAGATTTTGATATTTGGACTCTTAAAAGTTCATTAACAACGCTATATGGTAAGCGGTTAATAAAATCTAGCGCTATGGAGCAATCTGCCAGTGTTTTGATAAGATTGGTTTGCTAGAAAGTTTGCTTAGAAAGATTACATTATATGATATATATTGACGTACATAAAACGTTGCTGATAATTACGCAACACCTGTCTGAGTTCTTTGGACTCACATACATACATACATAGACAAATTGCGTACTAGATTTCGCCTTCATACTTAAGCGGTGAAATGTTGGTAAGTATATTAAAATTGCTAGGAGTGATTCTAGTTAAATATGTACTAATATTACTTTCTTGTCTTTGTTGTTGTACTGAAAAAATTACTCAGTCATGTACACTGCGTTAAATAACTGTAACTCATGTTCTGATTATTTATTTGTTTCTTATTTAATTTAAACAATTTTTTTTAATGAATATATAGTTCATCCTCCTACAAAAATCACATAAATGCAAGTTTCAAAATGTGTGCAAATTCAAAAAATAATTAAATAATTTTCTATAAGATTTCAAACTTTTTAAAGAGTATTTTATGAAAATTTTCAAGTACCCAGCTTTACAGCCCATTGAATTTTGATACAATAAAGTCACGTTGATTTTTTACAACTTGTTTTGCCACTTTTGGGTCCTGTGTTGCCAATTATTCTACGATTTTTTAAAGATATTTTTTCTTAAACAGCGCATTTGAAAATTATTTCTCGACATAGGCTGCTGTTGTAACTTTTGTATTTTAAACTCAAAATTCTCGTTCCCTAAAATTTTATTATTTTTTAATGTTTAACAATTCTTTTCAATAGTTTTAACTCTCACTGCTCTTATTCACACTCGAGATCTGAAATCGACCACTCACCTCTGTCACGTGCTAACGCCGAGCCCACCAATAGGCCCGTCAAAGTCAAGGCGTACAGGAATCTAATAAGCATTTCTACGTTATTATTTTGAAAACTTTCGCGTTAAGATTGCGGCTCTTGTGTGGTTTGAGATCAACTTCTTGAATTGAACTGAACGGCCTAAAAGCAATTATAGCCAATAATAGAGTGGTGGTAAAATCATTCCACCACTGCTAAGGTTAATCTTATCGAACACGTGAAGAACGTACAGTTCTTAAATCTATATTAGCCATCATAAATTTACTTTTGAATTAAGTGATGGGGGAATTTATGATACACTAAAAATTAAGGTAGAATATTATTTTGATAACTGTTAGCTTGGTTTCAGTATGAGCATTTTTAATATGGCTAATATTGGTGGTAATAATACAGACGGCCGGTATAGCGGAGGGTGCTTATTAGTAGCATTCGGTTAGCTCCGGGCTCGATGCCGACTAGTTCCCACGACAGTCGGTTCTACGTTACCGCAACGACCCGGATTTATATCCGACCAAGGACGTGATAGCATTCCCCATATATGTACAGGGAATGCTTATGCTGCTACAACAACAACACGCCGACTAGTGACATGGAACTTCAAATCATTGAAAAATGGTTTCCTAATAGCGGTAGTTCCTCACGAGCCAATGGTTTAACTTCGATAGCACTTTCGACCGTGCCGTTCGGAGGCTTTCACTCGTTGGAGAGTATCAAGACGCCCACCACAAATTGGGTAAGAACGTCGGCCAAACACCTAATG
This sequence comes from Anastrepha fraterculus, assembly GCA_037575425.1. Classification (NCBI taxonomy): domain Eukaryota; kingdom Metazoa; phylum Arthropoda; class Insecta; order Diptera; family Tephritidae; genus Anastrepha; species Anastrepha fraterculus. The sequence goes on along the minus strand of JAYXIM010041183.1, from coordinate 182,705 downwards.
AAGTTTGCATTTCCCAATAATCATACTAAATATGAATATGAATGTACATACACATATTGGTGGTTGTTTTGGTAGACGCTATGTATGTATGTATGTACATTGGACATTTGTCGAAAGTGTGAAAGATAGTGATTAGTTTTATGACAGGACTGTGTATATTTACAATATTTTTCACGGTCGGTAAGGACCATAAAATAAACTCTAAAAGTTGCCTAGATAAATGAATTCTTAGTTATCTCTACAAGGTCTCTCCAGACAAAATATTTTGTAAAATAAACTTAACCACTTGAATCTCGGCTTTTATTACAAAAATGTAGCCAAAAACATCAGTTTTTTAGTTTGTATTTAAAAAGTTTATAAAGGGTTGTTAAATTTCAAGGGCCGATGCTGAATGTGAACCACTCCTAAACGTCAACGACACCGTTGGACTTATTTCTTTGGGATTATTTAAAAGAAAAGTTGTACATCGACAAGCCAGCAACAATTCAAGAGCTGAAGGATGATATATTTTGGCACATTAACGGCATGGAACCTTAATTATGCTTCAGCGTCATAGAAAATTTGGACCATCGGATGGAAGTGTGCCGCCGAGGCCGCGGCGGCTATTTGGCCAATATTTTGTTCCATACGTAGTTGAGCCATATTAATATTATCATAATAAAGAGAAGTGATCATAATTTTTTAAAAAATGTATTTTATTCAAAATCAACACCGGCCCTTAAAACTTTACCACCCTATATTATCTAAAATTTAAAATAATAAAAAATTAATTACAATAATTCTTTTGATATTTCAATATTGCATATACAAAATATAAATAAAATAACTAATAAAAATTAGTAAGTCAAGTTTGTGTATCATATATATCAAAACATAGCTCCGAACATAGACCAACTTCACAATTTTGGCACCAAAAAACGACTTCCCCTCACAAGCGTTTTCTGGAATTGTCGTGCTTGGAACAACAGACCGCACATCGTTTTGTTGGCCTAGTTTTATTTTCCGTTTCAGGAATTGATGTCAAAAAATGATGTTCTGCCAATCGCACTGAGCCAGGTGTTTTGCTATGGCGTCCATCTGTAGAAGATAAATTCTGCGAATGGAAGCTCTTTACTTATTCATGTATGTACGAGTTTCATTGTAAACTCTAGATGCATCATCTCTTCTTCTTAATTGGCGCGATAACCGCTTACGCGATTTTGGCCGAGTTTAACAAAGCGCGCCAGTCGTTTCTTTCTCGTGCTAACCGGCGCCAATTGGACACACCAAGTGAAGCCAAGTCCTTCTCCACCTGATCTTTCCAACGCAGAGGAGGCCTTCCTCTTCCTCTACTACCACCAGCTGGTACCGCATCGAATACTTTCAGTGCCGGAGCGTTTGTATCCATTCGGACGACATGACCCAGCCAACGTAGCCGCTGGATCTTTATTCGCTGCGCTATGTCTATGTCGTCGTAAAGCTCATACAGCTCATCGTTCCATCGTCTGCGATATTCACCATTGCCAACGTGCAAAGGTCCAAAAATCTTGCGCAGAATCTTTCTCTCGAACACTCCAAGCGTCGCTTCATCGGATGTTGTCATCGTCCACGCTTCTGCGCCATACGTTAGATGCATCATAGAACCCCCAAAATAACCATAAAATCTGCGATCAGCGCTCGGGCTGGTGCATTAGAGCATGTCCACCGCACATGAGCGTTGTTCAAAATCATGACGCGATTAATGTTAACCCTTTGGCAACCTTTTATACCATATAGGGGTTTATTAAGAAAATGTGATGAACTTTCGACTTTCGAATTGTTTTTTTTTTTTTGTTTAGGTTAGTTAGGCACATACATATCCCCCGAAATATGTTGACATTATCAGGCATTTTGTATTTTTAGTTTGTTTTTGACAAATATGAAGGGAAGACGTGTTTGAAAGAATTTTTATTGCTTTTTTTTTTCTTTTGGGAAAATAGAACCAAAAGCTCCAACTTACTTCAAATTGTAACTGTGGGATTTGGCGAGTCTACTTTGAGCAAAAACAAAGTTTTACGAGTTGTACAAGTTGAAAGTACGGTTAAATGTGGATTTGAATTTCTTTAATTTCAATAACACAATGACAAAAACTTTCAAGAATTCTTATAACCACTTATATAAATCCACATATATATATAAGAGGTGAAGTCCAAAATAAACAAGACTGCCGTCATAAAAAATGGAGGAGTCAAAAATTAAGTCGATGATCATTTGTTCGTACGATTCCAAGGGAATTGTCCACAAGGAGTTCGTGCGAACCGGCCAAATCGTCAATGCAATTTTCTATCTTGGCGTTTTGAAGCGTTTGTTGCATCTCATTCGTCGAATTCGCCCTGAATACCGTGAAGGAGGAAGCTGGCGCGTATTGCATGATAATGCAATCGATCCACTCTTGTGACTGATTTTTTGAGTGGAAATCGCATTTTAACCATCAATCACTCATCGTATTCGCTTGATGTGGCTCTCTGTGACTTCTACCTATTTAGAAAATTGCACCGTAGAGGCCATCGAAAAGGGTTGTACCGACGTCGTGAAGGACAGCTCTTTTCCTGCACTGCCAACGCATGTTTATTTATGCCAATTGCTTTATCTACCCGCAACTCGTTAACTCATGGTGAATCGAAAACGATTTATATTTCGTTAAAGAAAAGAAAGTGCTTTAGGCATTTGCAAAAAAAAATTATCTGAATTAACTGAATATCTTTTGGGCTTATTTGCAAAAGAATAAATCTTTCTCCTCCATCACTCTGCTAATTATGAATTTCAAATATTTAAATATTTTTTCTTATTATGTTGGAAACGCACTTTAGATACTTTTCTAGAACAAAACTAAAAGAATTAAAATTCGGTTAACTTAAGGTGAAGATATTGAAATTTCAGGAGCTGTTGTGAAAATTCTCATGAAAAAATGTAGATTTGCCACGGTTTGTCATTGGAAGAGCTCAATGCCATATTGAAAAACGCATATCAGAAGTATTTCCACAACTTTAACTACTAGTATATATGTATGTATAAGCATATATTTATGCGTATTTGAATAATGCTTTAGTTGTTGTACAGTGGTTTATATACATGTGTCACTTTAACATGCACTTTGGGCAATTTTTCCGCATCATACATACTACCAGCGGAGAAGGTGTCACTAAAAATGGCGTTCGTGGGCAAACATTGCACACATCCGCTGCAACGAAGTGCTTCTGACCTGCTTTTGCCATGATCCGGTAGTTTTGTTTATTTATGTCGTTGAAATATACATATGTAAATGGCATGTGTGCCGGGCAGCTGTCAAGCACATGAAAAGTTTACACGGGTGTTGCCGTATTTCAGGACTAGTAAAAAGCGCGATTTGTAAATATACACTTTTATACAAACATATGTGCATATGTATATATGTATAGTAAAGAAAGGCAGGATATAACATTATTCGTCTATAACGCAAAATCATATGCACATTTGCATATTCACTTGGCATTCAAGGAGAAATTGAGGATTTATGCTCCAATTTGTGTTTTCCGAAGATTAAGTGGCTATCACAACTATACCTATTGATGAAAAAATCAACAGCAAGGCAAGCGATGTGCACCAAGGGTTATTGAATTGTTGTATAGTGGCCATCACGAGCAGAGAGTTCTATCAAAGCTTTTTCGTGCTTGTGTATGAAAAGAATTATTTACAGAAGTACTCTTTACTTGTCAAAGCTTTACTTTTCTGCTTTTATAAATTTGTAGGAGCTAAAACGTTTGGTACTCACACATACAGTTGTATGTACGTACGCACTTCAAATAATCAGAACTTAGTATCTTGGAAAAATTTGCCTATTGCATGGCTATCTCAATGTTAGGATCGATTAAAAAGTGCTTTTCTACACATTATGGCTAATTTACACGGTGGCGCAAAATTAATTATCCAATTTTGTTTTTAAATAACTTTTTTACTAGATAGAAAACAATTATTTTGAGTGATGGTAATCTTTATTTTGACCTTTACGCGCTTCATTGCTTTTTTGTTTGTATGATTTCTAAGCCTAAATCCGACCCAACGTTCATCAAACGCATCCTTACTAGAATCGAGAGGTGGGTGTATGAGTACAACACGTAATCCAGGCATCAGACGACTGATTGAAGAGCTCTGAAGCTCAAAAAATAAGGTTTTTATGGATTAAAACGGTATTACACACCACGAATTTCGGCCAGAAGGTCAGACAGTTAATAAGGACTATTATATGGGAGATATGAGACGTTTACGTGAAGCAATTCGCCAAAAAGTATAGGATTTTCGGGAACACAACTCTTGGACTTTACACCAAGATAACGAACTGTAGCAGTGTCATCATTATCAGTGAATTTTTGATTAAGAACGAAACGAATACCGAATCGATTTGTAATTTTTTTCTGTTTGTTCGAGTCAAAAAATTACTACAGAGAATGGGGTACGTGTTTTAACAGCCGAACGGTTAGATTAGGTAGTGCTGGCTGATCTGTACAAAGATCTGAAATTGTGTTTGGAGTCGAAGATAGCCGAAAGGAAGTAATGGAAAAATCGAAGACGTCTCTGATGGCTATACCGAAAATAGAGTTTCAGAAATATTTCGAGAGCTGGATCAAACGTTGGCATAAGTGCGTTGCAACTGATGGGGAGCGTTTTGAAGACGATAATATCTTTTTTGGAGAATAAACTTGTATTTTGAATTTTTTGAATATATTATATTCCAGGTACTTTTCATCAAGGTGGTTTTCTACCCAATATTGGTGGAAAAGCTAGTTTAGGGTTTTTTGTTTCTTGAAATTTGCCGAATTCAGCACTAATTCCGAATCATCGAAAATGGTGTGTGACAAAGGTCAATTGTGAATCTGTCTGTATGAAATATAGAGAAGGAACGGGAACAAGTCATAAATTTATTTGTTTATTTATTTATTATGGATTTACGCCTAGTTTATATAAAAGTTGCAGTAAATTCTTATCTTATAGCTAAGTTTCTATAATATTCAAATAATTTCTGTTTGAAAACAACTATTTCGGTACAAGGGTTTATGTTAACCCTTCATAAAAGCCCAGAAGTGCATACACTTCATACCAATGAATTTTTCTACAGGGAATGTCGACCATGTAAATGCTAGCGTAGCACTTTTTTGTTGGTGTATCATTCAAATAGAAAATGAAATTCGGGCATTGTTAATAGATCCCGGCGCTTTAATAGCTTTCACGGTCGTAAAATGGAGTTGAATTGTTGTGTTAGCGTGGAAGCAACAAAAAAAAAAATGATGAATGCCTAAATAGGGCAAAGCGAAATGGTTAGAATTTGGCAAAAACAAACTAAGCCAGTTAGAGATGCGGGTAAAGGTTAGGTCGGAAGAGCTTAAAGGCCGCGCGTGTTGCGAGTTAATGGCCAAAATATGTAAATTAAAAATGCAAATTGGCACATATCTAAATTTTAGGATTACGCGTGACTATCATTTGGTGCTCGGGTTCGAATCCTACTGCGGGCACGAAACACAAAAAAATGATAGAAAATTATTTTTTGAAAACGATCAAGACGATTTGGCAGTCAAATGCAAAACTCCGATTCTATTTCTATCGCGAAAAATTCCTCATAAAAAACCATTTGCCGTTCAGAGACGGCGTAAAATTGTAGGTCGCTGCATTTGTAGAAAAGCACCATACCGAAAATTGGGGGAAGAGCTTGGCCAAACATCCAACAAAAGTGTACTCGCCAATTATATATCTATATACATATATGTGTGTATATATATGTGTCTATGGTATAAATATATGTATGCATGTATGTCACAATAGGAAGTACTCCAATGTAATAAGAATGTACTCCATATATGTATATATGTATACCTATGTATGCTAGTGGTGCTCACAGCCACCAACGTAAACGCAGGCCCGTGTCAGCTGACACGATGAAACTAATGAAAGCCCCATGTAAATGAATTCTCATTACCCTTCCGTTCCGTAGTATCGTAGATCTTATCGTAGGATTTTGGATAGTTTCCGTAGAATCGTGTCAGTTGATTGCTCTCTCACCACACAGTGTTGCCAAACAGTACATTTCGAAATCATTTACAAAATGAACTTAGACAAATTTTAATTTTTTAATGTCAACATTGGGTCAGTACAACCAAACAAAAACACACACAAAGCGATGTACGAGTATTGTGTAAATATGTAACTAAAAGAACGTAGTTATTTTCTACGGGATAAGTTTTGCTCAATTTTGTGTATCCTACGGGCAGCGGAAAAGGGCTACGATACTTTGGTGAGTGTGAGCACCATAAGACTTTCATAACCCTGTTATTTTGTTTTCTTTGGCCTTCTTTGTTTTTAGCTGAGGCATTGTTTTATTTGAGTGCGTAAGCAATGACATAACAACGTAGTCCCGCCGTTATAAGTAAGCTAAATGTAAATATGTGCATATCGTGTGGTGAATCCAGGTAAGGACGATAGAGGCGTTAAACAATTCGTGTAGGCATTAGCCCTGTAAAATGATGACTTCTCAATTATACCATTTCAACAAAAACTTTAATCAAGCTTTTAACATTTATGTAAATTTAAAGAATTGAAACGCTAAGAATTTTCTAAGCTAGTAAGCCATTCGGCTGGCTATTTTTCAGTTTCGCCGAAAAAGGTTAAATTTTTATATATGTACATACATACAAAAAATATATAAGATACACATCTATGCATTTGTTATTTACTTCTAAAAAGAATTAAAATGATTAAAATTCGAAATTCAGCCTTCAATCCAAACAGTACTTGCTGCTCAAAAATATTTCCCCCAAATTGGTTTTTATTGATAAGTTTTTGTGTGCTCAAAAGTTAAATAATTTCTTAAAAAAATATAAAATAAATAATAATAAATTGATTCGTTGAATTAATTCACAGCTAAAACCAATCGGTACTTACTTTACTTAGGCTAATTAAAAATATGCATACATATTTACCCACTATCCTATGTTTGTGCGTCCATTGAGTGCACTCATTTCAAATAAATCATTTTACAATTACTTCTTTCTCTACCTTTACCGTTATAAGTGTTTTGTGTGGTATTGCAAATTTAATTTAACTGATTTGTTTACTATTAGCTTGGTGAATTTATTTATTTACATTTTCAATCATTGTTATTGTTATCATTGTCCGCACGCTCATTTGAATATGAGCGCAACAAATAATATAGCAACAACAAAGTCGAGTACTATTATTACAATAATAAACACAGTTTAAACTAAATTATGAATGCAAGCATAAATTTCCAAAATTCGCATCGAGGCAATTAGCATAAAATTCGCAAATATATTCTCGTATTTTATATGTTTTTATTGTTACGCGCAATGTTTTGTTTATAAGTTTTTAATTTTGTTGTGGATTTCTATTTTGTTGATTCCATGTTCAAAATTCTATTTTTATACTATACGCGAATAATTGCTGAATAGATTTATTAGCCCCACAACTACACCTTTTGCTAAATGTGTCTGAACATCTGTGGGCACTTTCCTGCGTTAACATTTCATTCTTAAAATAGCATCAAGCAAATCGGATCCCTGTATTCGACAGTTGCCATCACTGTGGCAAGAAATTCGGTAAGGCAGATGAGTTTTAACAGTGAAATTCACGGTCTTAACCTGACATTTCTGTTTCAACATAGGGTTTTTAACGTAATCTACAGACGGTATAGATGTAGAGTTTAGGGCGATTGTTACAGAGAAACTATAAATTAAAATTTAAAAATTGCTAAACGTTAATAGAAAAAACGCATAAATTCATTCGCAAATTTACGAATGCTTTTTTGAATTTCTAATATAATATATATATTTTGTTTAGGTCATATTTGAATTTTTGGAAGTTTATAATGGTTTCCATACTCTAAGATGGATTGCGTGCGCACAATGCTAGGCAAACTACTCTAGGCCAGTTGCGTGAAATATTTGGCGAACATTTGACATCAAAAAATTCAGATTTCCACTGGCTGCCTCATTCACCAGATTTAACGAAGCTGAGGGTATTTAAAAGTCAAACAGCGTGTTAATAAACCAAAAATTATTAGACACATGGTGAAAAAAATTCAGAAGCTCTCAGCGAATTTGAAAGAGTCAGTTGTTTGGCTGACATAACTGGCGCGGTGGTAGCGGTTTGTATATATTGGTAATCTATCATCCTTGTATTAGACAACTGAAAGATTACAAGGTTTGTCCTCCAGCTATGATGAAAAAAGAAATTGAGCGAGTAACTTCGGCCGCACGTCACGACGTACTCGGTAGCAGAATTCTTCCCGATCATTTCATACATATTCACACACTCGTTCAATCAGTCGTTGTTCAGACGACAATGGTTGAGTTGACTCTTTTCGTATGTTATCAATACAATCTCAACCTTTTCGTAAACAAATCGTCGTCATGACTCGTGTGACGCCAGCCAATCAGATGATTCCTTGAAAATTGCTGAGCTCCGATTAACGGTCTAATCTTGGCCACACCTCTATAAATCTTTTCACCATGACCGATACTTACCTTACGATTTCTTTTCATATACAGCCCGTTGCAAAATTATATACACACCACTATTTTTTTTGTTCATAAAAATATAGATCATACCACAAAAAAAAAATATATATTTATCCCAAAGTTTAAAACTTAAAAAATTTCATCAACACTTTTAACTTTTTAACCAAATTTTTTATAATTTTTCTATGCAGTATGCAGTTTTAGAGCCCATTGTTTTAGTAGGGCAAATTAAAAGGGTCGAGTGAAATACGGAAGAAGAACTGTAGAAAAGAAAAGGTGTAACATCTCAGGAAAAAAACTGTGAACAATCAACAGCATTTTTTAGCCTTTTGTACTTTTCTAGGTGTGCAGTGTTAGAACAATTTGGTTTTTAATATAACAAAGTGCAAGTTTCAAGTGACTACAAGATCACGGTGCTAGACTTTTTCTTCCATATAAAAAAAATCGAGCGGTATTTTACTCGAAACTCTCAATTTGTCATACCAAATCAATGGGCTCTAAAACGCATACTGCATATAAAAATTATAAAGAATGTGTTAAAACTTTTTTTTAAGTTTTAAGCTTTGGCATAAATAGTTTTTTTTGTGGTATGGACTATATTAAAAAAAAACAAAAATAGTGGGGTGTATATAATTTTGCAACGGGCTGTATATGAGAAGAAATCGTGAGGCATGTGCTTTTACGTGGAAGAAAAGCCTATACCAGTTTTGAAATTAGAAAAATCAATAAGAAAATCTCTTCATTATTGCTTCGATGTCTACAAGAGTGTAAAGGTGATGCCGTATGAGACAAGAAAAGTGTTTTGGGAAACCTGTTGAAATATAAAATTTCGAGCAGCAGTTTCAAGAGAAATCACGCTGGGTATGCGAAGTACTTTCAGAAATTGGGGTTTTATTTATAAAAAAATGGCTTTCAGGCAAGCGTTCTGAAAATTACTACTCTAACTGCGATAGTCAACATTTTTCCCAGTTCTTTTCTAAATCAATTTATGCCTAAGGCTTTGTTATTCTTCATTATGTAAGTATATAATTGCCCCGTTGAACCTTTATTAGGTGTTTGGCCAAAATTCTCTTCGAACCATCCAATCAATTTGACGAACATACAGTTTTACTGTTCACTAGTCCGAGCGGCAGATAGCTTTTGTGAAAAACTTTTTTACAGCAGAAATAAACTTGTAGATTTCTTAGTGCCTGCTGAGGAGCTCTTTTTCTACAATATAATTTGATGTTTCCTGTCTCCAATGGGTGTAAAACCTGGACGCATCGAATGCCAGTCACACCTACGACAGCCGCCATTAAGGTAATTTAAGGCTGTGAAATTGTGTACAAATACATGGTTATTATTAGAAAAGAACTTGATAAAGGGAAAGATTACCTTAACGATACGAAATGTAGAAAAAAGTTAATTGCACGTGCCCAGGTTAGTTTGTGTGAGAAATTTTGGGAGCATAGACTCAACAGATGTTTGAGCAAAAGGGGATCAATATTTCTAAAGTTAAGTTTAATGTTTTATCCGCTTAAGCAAAAGCCAAAAACATTTTTAGAGCAATTGGAGTACCTCGCATATGGCAACATCTACGGTAAAATTTCCCCGATATTTCGTTAATTATAACTTTAGTTGAAATTTCATCCACAATTATTTTGATGTTTTAGAAGCGTTACAATATAAGAAGGCGTAAGTTCATTTTACTGATAAAAATTTCTATCTTAGTACCATGATTTATCAAAAATTCCCAAAAATATCCCTCAGAAGCACTTGACAGCTGAAGTGGTTGAATAATTATTTTGTTGGATGGGTGGCTTCACCTTAAGAGTGGGTGAAAATACAGTCCTATTTTGGTGCTCCCACCATTTCATATGAATTTTGCATGAATCGGAAAATTACGATAGCTATGTGTGTATGTGCTTGAGTAGTCGTGTGTGGGCAATTGTTATAAAAACTTTTACTATTCGTAAATAAACAGGTGTATGAATGTTGCGTTTGGTATTTGCTATTAAATATTCAAATTGTGGAATTGCCACTCTGTACGCACATGAAGACAGTTGTAAAGAATAGCAAGCGTGTTTCTTATGTATGTATGTATGCACTTATTCATATATTGCCTGTGAATTTTTAGCTCCTTTCACCAGCTGTAGCGACGACCATGAGTTTTTAGAAAAAAGGTTTTTCTTGCGACGCAATTGAACTAATTTAAAATATTGCTGCTCTGCATTTCCATTATTTCAGAAATATGAAATATTGAAATACAAGTATTTCACTTACTCTGACCTCTGTATACGACGCTATTCTGGAAGATTTGGTCTTCTCAGCGGAAATTGTTGGGAAACGTATTCGCGTTAATTTGGACGGCACCCAATTGATAAAAGTGCATTTATATAAGAATCAACAAACTACCATTGACCACAAAGTTGACACCTTCACATCAGGGTATAAAAAGCTCACCAGTCGGGATGTAACTTTCGAATCCCCAGACAACTTCTTGAACGTTTAATTTTTTAGTCAATCAATATGATAGATCTGGAAGCAGATATGCTATTCGCAAAATATTTGAAAAGTAACTGAATTTATTCTCTTTCAATTACTAAAACTATTAACTTCAAAGTTGGTAAGTTTTTGATAATTCATTGCACTGACATGTCCGAACAATTGTGACTTTAATAAAAAATTCTGACTGTTCTGGGGATGTCACATTTAACTATGTGGAAATTAGGGCCCAATAGACTTCAAGGTCGAAACGCATACCTCTCTCTCATATTGTACGAGTAAATATATGAAATGTGTGAGACTCAGATGCAGGCTCTACTTCTTCACGGCATAGATGGGCACTTTGCAGTAATAGTAAAAATTCAGTAAACATAATTTTTTACTGATTACTGGAAAAAATTGCATTAGCAGTAAACTTTTACTGATTGCTGAAAAAATTTTCAGTAAAAATATTTTTTTACTGGTTACTGGAAAAACTTTTTGTAAAAGTATTTTTTACGGATTACCGGAAATATTAATATTATTTATTATTAAAAATATTTTTTTACTGATTACTGGAAAAAATGTTAGTAAAAGTAATTTTTTACTGATTACTGGAAAAAATTATACTAAGACGATTTTTTTTATTGATTACTGGAAAAAAAATTTTAGTAAAAATCCTCAGAAAAAGAAAAGGGTTATATGTCACTCTAAATGCAAAAGAGCAAGAGCTTGAAACTGAAAATATTTAACAAAGCCTGAAATAAAAATAAAATAAAAGTATATTTATATTATGGACGGTCTGAGATCATTAATAAAGAAAAACGTCATCTCATAACTGTTACTGCGACACAATCCAAACAAAATCTACAATATCGAAATTTTCTTTAACATAAAAAATGCCTGAACGGGATCGATGAAACCAAAATTGCACGTAAATAGCTATTACAGTATCGGCGCCATAAACACCATTTACAATTTCAGCGGTCGGCTTGCATTTTCGTCTATATCAAGGAAAAAATGTGAAATGTACCGCATTTTCACTTTGTTGACTTCCGTTGTTAACACCCTGTAACTCACAACTGAATGGAACAAACCAAAAAACAGCAAACGAATTTTTTTAGTGTGAAATGGCAGCTGGACAATGAGTATAAAATTTAAATTGTTAGATCAATAATTTATGAGATATCGATCATAACAGCCATCTACTCAGAAAATAATGGATTTCTATTTCCCAAAACATAATAACGCAAATAATTCTAAAAATCAGTGATCCAACCGGTTATGGCTATTATAATAAAAGCTTGGCGAGTGTGGTAGCAAACGATTCGTCTTGACTTTTATGATATGGTATGATCATGGGTATGAATACTGATATGGTTGTGATATTGAGAACTTGCAGCAACAACTGAGATAATGGCGATCTGCGGTTTGACTCCCAGGATGGTAACAAAGTAAATACTGATTCTTAATGAAAATCCGTCAAATATTTTTTTTAATATCTTCTATCCATATTACAATTACATAATTTTGACTATGGTCAGCTTTGAATTTTTATGTTTTTGTAAATTTCTTTCAAATTCAAACTTCAAATTTTACATGAGAACAAAAGAGTTTATTCTATCCATATTTTACTACAAAATAAATAAAGATAATGTGGAATTGATGCAAAAAAATGTTTGTTTTAGACAAGGCCATGCGAGACTTATTATTGGGTGTCATTTCAAACATTTGGGATATATTGAAAAGCTCGATATCTGAGATGCTTAGGTGACAAATGAAATTCATTTAACCCAACTCAAAGTTATCTGCAATTTGAAAATCAAATGGAACGAAATTATTCGTTCCCATTCCCTCATTTCGAAAAAGACAATCCTAATTTTCTAAAATACAACTGAAACAAATTAAATGGAAGGAAATTATTCACTCTTATTCGCTCATTTCGAAAAAGGCAATTCTAATTTTCTGTGATACAACACGTAGTTCCAATTTTATTTAAGCGTTGATTGCCTTGAGAAGATGAACTGCGTTTCTACAATAGATGGAATCGGAAATTATCCATCCGTCGAACGAGATCGTGGAGAGGGTTCCCGATTTCCTTCAAAGAAACTCAAAGTCTTAATCTAGGATCCAAAAATTATGCCGCATTTATAACTTCATTTCCAAGCAGCAATCGTTGGTTCTAGATTTTCTACAGGAACATGCTTTATTGACCTTGTGCATTGTCTCCAAATAACGAATGACATTTTTTATATAGAAGAAACCACTCAGTAAAAAAAAAAATTGTCCAAAATCAACGCGATTTTTAAGCCATTTTAAACTGATATATCCAGAATTATTTTAAAGACCCTTGAAAATAAACGCCCGCTAAATTCAGCCAGCGTCAGAGCCGACCATTTTGACATAACACACATACATAATGTACATATGCATGTATGCGTAGTATAAATGTGCACCTAAGTATGCTACAGAAAATTAATTACTTGTGCACTCTTTTCGCTTTCGTGACTTAATTCGACTGAATTGTGTACCAAATAAATGAATTGGTCAGATACCTATATAAAATATAGTGCGAGTTTATATTTCATAGGCCTATACATACATACATGTATACGTTCATTATACTATGATATGTGTGTTCATATGAATGTATGCGCATCTGCTGGCATAAGGATGACGCCGAAAATGATAATGCCGACAGTGACACAATACTAGGTAAAACTGAAAAAATGAGGAAGGAGTCGTACGCTTCAAATAGAAACAAAGTTTACCTCAATTTCGCTGTTAAGTCACGTTTTTCCAATTTGACGCCTGCCAATTCGTTTTACAAGAGTGCGCTTACGCAATACGAGTATAATCATACATATCACCAACATGACGACAAATAAACAATTAAGGGGAAACAACACGAACGCATACTTTTTATTTGTAAATATTTGTATATACAGTCACTCACACCTTATTTCGTACAGATACATTGTTTTTGTAAAGTGTTCTATATTTCATAATATTTTGCGAAAATGGAAAAACAGAGTATCCAGATATTATATTAATTTTTTATTTTTTCAATATAGAATACAAAAAAGTGTCTACTCAATTCATTGTAATGCAAAAAAAACATAGAAAAGTAACGCAGCAGCTTAAATGATACAGTTAAAAAAGAGCATCTATTTATTTGTATATTTTAAAGTTTGAAGGTATTGAGACCTTTGTTGGATATCCTTTATTATCAACTTAAGCTTGAAGTTTACGTGACATGGACTAATTTGGTTCCACTCTTCAAGTATCGCCTTTTTAAGATCAGATTTGTTATGGACGTCATATTTTCTTATATACCTATGTACATATGTCTTCAAAACCGACCACAAATTTTCGATGACGTTTAAATCCGGTGATTGTGCAGGAGTTTCAATAATATGGGGACATTTATATATGAACCAAGTTTGTATTATTTGTGACTTATGCTTAGGGTCGTTTATCTTGGTAAAAGCGGTAGTCATTTTCATTTTGTAATTTTCTAGCTCTTTGAACCAAATTTTCTTCCAGAAGTGTTAAATAAATATATTTGTTCATTGCTTCTTCGATAAAGGTCAAATTTCTAACTATTGTTCCACAAATGGAGGGACCTACAGTTTCCAGCCGACTCCGAACGGCAGATATTTTTATGAGGAGCTTTTTCATGGCAGAAATACACTCGGAGGTTTGCCATTGCCTACCGAGGGGCGACCGCTATTAGAACATGTTTTTTCTGAATTTGGTGTTTCACCGAGATTCGAACCAACGTTCTCTCTGTGAACTCCGAATGGTAGTCGCGCACCAACCCATTCGGCTACGGCCGCGCCATAGATCGATTTTTTGTGAGGTTTGGACTTCGACCTCATGGTCTTTTGTGTTCGGCCCCGCGCCGTATAATACGTCTGCCGTTCAGTCCAAATAAGTTTATTTTTACTTCGTCTACAAAACGCGCGTTCGTACAAATTGCTGGGGTTATATTTAAGTGGTTACGTGCAAATTGCAATCTCTTACTTCTATTCCTTGCACTTTCGAAAGATTTGTTACCGGCTATTCTACCATTTAAATTTGCTTCCCTCAATATTTTAAGAACAGTTTATGGATGGTAAGTCTTACCTAAATCCTTTTTCAGTTACTAAGCATTTGTAGCTGAATTTTCTTCCCTGTGCCCCAAGCTCTGACACTCTTTCTCTGTGAAAGTTTTATTTGGAGCTTGTCGTCCCATATTTACCACACGATTTTCATGCATAAAGCGTTCAATAATGTGTTGAGCTGTTGACGAGCTTAAATGTAGAATTTGAGCTATTTTACCAGGCGAGATTACTTTTTGAAATGCGCCAAAACTAAGTCACGCTTTGCGATCCTTTGATTAAGAAAAAATCGTACAAAAAATTTAATATTGCTTTATGTCAAATTCACTCTAAAAGCTCTCTCTAAAAATAAAATTTTATATTTGTTGAAACTTGCACCGGTAATAGCGGAACTGTATCATTTAAGTGGCGACGTAAATTCTCTGTATGGTTTTGTGTTTTTGCATTACACTGAAATGAGTGGACACTTTCTTGTATTTTATGTTGTGAAGTGAAATGAAGCAAAGTAAATGAAATATCTGCATTTTTTCCATGTTTTTCCATTTTCGCAAAATATTGTGAAATTTAGAACATCTAACAAAGAAATTGTATTTGTATCAAATAGGGTTTTTTACCCCGTCAGTGTAGAACCTTATCCCAAACTAAACCTTCTACCGTCAATGTACCGATCCCCTCCCTGGGCTACCGTTAAGTAAATCGTCGGGGGCGGTAGAGTACTAGGCTCTACGTCAGCTACTCTTCACATGTAGTACGTCGCAAGTTGCATGTACTTTAATCCTCTCCCAGTTTTGTTTATATCCTAAGGAAACCACCCCAGTTGGGCCTGGGGCCATACTTGTCACACTTCGACTTAAGAGTTCGTTTCTTTGTCAAGTATCGTCTGTTTAGCTGCCACTGACCTCGTATCCGTCTGCGTGCTTTAATGCATGTAGCATATCGCTGATTCCCGACGAGATTTTTTCTCACGCGTACTTCGAAGACATCACTATGTTTCCTGGTTCAATCGGATCTTCTGATTTATATATATAACAGAATATATAATGTATATATATAATTGGCGCGTACACCTTTTCTGGGTGTTTTACCGAGGTCCTTCTCCTATTTGTGGCGTGCACCGTGGAGGGAACTACAGTTTCTAGCCGACTCCGAACGGCAGATATTTTTTATGAGGAGCTTTTTTATGGTAGAAATACACTCGTAGGCTTGCCATTGTCTGCCAAGGGGGCTATTAAAAAAAATTATTCTTCATTTTGGTGTTTCACCGACATTTGATCATACGTTCTCTCTGAATTCCGAATGATAGTCACGCACCAACCATTCGGCTATGGCGGTTCTTCTGATAGTGCAGCTAAATTACCTCTGATAGTCGCAAATCGTTGGCACACAAAAAACACATGCCTTGCATCTTCCTCTTCACGGCATACTGGATATAAAGGCGAGTCTTGTATCCTAAGGCGATGTAGGTACTTCTGGCAGCAACCGTGACCTGTCAGGAATTGTGTTAGGTGAAAGTTATCAAGTATCAAATAAGGTGTGAGTGAGTGTATGTATGTAATCGTATGTTATACGCCTATGTATGTGTACATTTTCATGGTGGTTTTATTTTAACTTAATCCTAATTGCCGTTACCGTTATATACGCGCTTACACATACAAGTACTTACCGGTCAATCTATTTTAGAAATCGTATCTGTTGCATTGTTTTCTATGTATGTATATATCCACATATGTATATGTATATGTATATGCATATGTGTGAGTGTGAGTCTACCTAACTATCTACCTATTGACAAATCTTGTGCATGGCTGTGACAAATGGCTGCTTATTTCATGGGTCGTGCAACAAAGTAATCGAAATTGAACGTCCATCCGGTCGAAGCCGCTCAATTGCCCACAAAAATTGGCTAGCTTTTTATTTATTCATTCTTTCGGCCTACGATTTCATTTGTACGGTTGTTTTTCACTCGGGTATTCGTTTCGTTCGTTTGTTATGTTTTAAGCCGATTTGTGTTGGATTTGGAGACTTTATGTGATGCCTGATTTCATTTTCCTGCAATCGGCACGCAGACATACCTACTTGCAAACTTGCAAACATTAAAAGCAAAACCCAATGGTCAGCATTTAAGTGGGCGTATAGAGGCGTTGGAGTTGCCTCAAAACAAGCGTGAAATTGCTTATGTATACATACATATATAGATTTTTTACATTTATATACGGTTTGCTTTATTTGTAACTGAAAATAGTTTTGTAAATAGTCAGTTCCACTGTATGTTTTCAACGATTCAATTACAATTGTGTCTGATTGATTCTATCATTCTTTGTATTTGGTTTTATTGGTTTTTCGGGTGAAAATTATTCCCAGTTTTGTGATTGCATTTTGTTGTTCTATTCTTGCAATGAACATTTAATTAGCTTTCGATGCGCCAGATACTCTTAGAAATAGAGCAGCCTTGTTTTGTCAGTAACCTTTTACAGCTTTTCGTTTAGATGCTCCAAAAATAATTATTTTCACGGTCAGACGAATTCTCCGGAAGCATTATTAGGTGAAGTGGGCTAAGTAGGCCATGTAAGTGGGCTAAGAAACTTGCAGAGTTGGTTGGATTGGTAGGTGTAGGTGTAGGTAACGCGATGGGTAATACAAAATGTAAGTACCGGGTTCTTTAAAAGGATTCATCAATTTACAACGTTTGACTTGGAACAATGAAGTAGATGCCAGACGACAGGAACACAGCAATAATACCCCCCATTCTCAAGTAAGGCGGTAATCCTTTATTAATATGACGTATAAAATTCTTCGCAAGGATTGCAAACAAAAGACTTATAAACCTTGGAAAAAGAGTTCTTCTACTAACATGAATTTCAACAGCAGACCCAAATTTTTATCTCAACCAAAATAGAGAAATGTTTTGAGCACAACAATGTTTTGCACAAGCTGTTTTTTGGTTTTAAGCAAGCTTTCGATAGCAGCAGCAGAATGGTCAGTCCCACAATATTTCAGAAATGTAAAATTCTTGGCAAATTAACCAGAACAGTAATGATGTCTTTGCCAGAAACTGTACCAAAAGTAATACGCTCTCATCTCCAACGCTCTTAAAACCAACGAAGATAAAACGAAATATACGAGGTGTGTTCAAAAAGTATCACGAATTTTGAATTTTCGCAGGTTACGTATATTCCGATTTCTATTTTTTTGTGACGATATGTTGGTAATCATGTCTCCCACTCATGCTGACGAGTTCGGTCATTTTGAATGTTCAGTTAATTGTTGACAGCTGCTTTGCTTGCACGTGTTTCGGCTCGTCTTCGATTTTTACCTATTCAAACAGATGAATCAAAGAACCTGTAGCAAATTATGTGTGAAAAACGAAATTAAGTGCGCGAATGCATTCCGAATGCTGACTGTGTCATACAGAGAAGCTACTTTGGACCAAAGCAACGTTTATCGGTGGTACAAAATGTTCTCAGAAGGCCGAGAAGATGTGAATGACGAAAAGCGTGCCGGACGCCCGAGCACTTTAACAATAGGCGAAAAAATTGATGAAGTGAAGAAAATGGTATTGGTCAATCGTCGAATCACCGTTAGAGTAGTTGTTGAGGACCTAGACTTATCGATTGGCTTGTGCCATGATTTGGGCATGAGACGGGTTGCCGCAAAATTCGTACCAAAACTGCTCAGTTTCGACCAAAAGCAGCATCGCATGAGCATTGTTAATGAGATGTTGGACTCTGTCCCCGACGACCCAAATTTGCTCCAGAGGGTCATAACTGGTGACGAATCGTGAATTTATGGCTATGACGTGGAAACCAAAGCTCAATCATCTCAATGGAAACTGACTATGTGTTGACTATGTTCAGACAAAATAAGACACATCCACATACCGAAAATTTACTCACATTCTTATGAAATCGTGGAATCTTTTACCTGCTTAGGCTTCAATCTAAGTAGAGACAACTCAATAATTTTCACCATCGATGAGAGAATTCAAATGTTTAAATCGAAGCTATTAAACAGACAATATATTATAAATTGGCTCTTGAACGAATTGGTTCACGGCGAGTGCCATATAAGAAGGAACCACGAGCTTTCATCAAAACTCAGCTCTTAAGATGTCTGAGTCATATAACAAAAATGGACGGTAAGAGGGCACAGATGAAAAGCCAGACCGTTCAACTCTAAATCAAAAGGAAGGCCGAGAAGAACTAGAGAAAGACATTAACAAACTTGGGATAAAGAATTGGAAAAAAGTCCGAAAGGTACGAGATGTTGGAAGGTCCCATGTGCAGCATGCCTAATCTCACAAAAAGCTGTAGTGCTGATGATGGATCATAATTGAAAGCCCACGCACGCAGACATAGATCATTGGACTTGTAACTTAAGGCAGAAAATATGGTGGCAAATCCGAAATGCGGTTCTTTGGTGCGTCCAATTGGTTTGTGGGCGATTTTAAAGTCAAACATTGCGGAAGCAGTCGATATAGTACTGACACCTGCAAAACAATCTAATTTTTCTTGTAGGAGTGAATTACGCGCCAGTTCTTTAAATTCTCTTTAGAGGGGCATGATCAATATTGCCTGAACAGTTTGAAAATTTCCAGCCATCCATTCCATTCCTCCATGGCGACAAACCGGGAGAGAGGAATATTAGAGATTTAAGTGCTCCTGACTTTTTAACAAATCTGATAAGTCCATCAGGGATAACGAATGCAGCTGATCCATACTCAACAGAAATTGCTCAGAGAAATTGTTCTGTATGGTTTAGCTCAATGATGCCAATTGTAGCCATAGTATGTTTGGTTCATGGGTTGTTATCACCCAACAAGCATTTCTAGGTGCTTTCCTTTGGATATTGAGGCTATCTTCATGGTCTCTGTGTCTTTTATATATGAGATCCGGATCCAACTGCGAAGACTTAACCGAAATTGGTTCTAGTCCTACTGATGGAGTCTCCAATTGAATTCAACCGGTTCGTTGTGCCCCAGAACTCACATAACTTAAAGATTGCTTCTATTCTGTTTATAAATTACACTGGCTCTTGCTTTTCATTCGCCATCTTGCTACTATACGCCGATGATCTGAAAATTTATTTAGTTGTTAAGAATACTGCAGATATGATGAAACTCCATTCCGAACTAGTTGAATTATATTCTTGATGCCTGAGATCATATCCGTTTTTCAATATCAAAAAATACATCCATGTTTCTTTTTCAAAATCACGCGGTTTATTAAAACCCAGTACACCTGCTGTAAAGGAATCTTCCAATCCCTTCAAGAGTTTAAGGATCTTGGAATTATCTTTAATATTGAATTATCATTCATCAGTCATATTAATTTTGTCGTTTCCGAGGCATTCGCTATGCTTGGTTTTTTACGGCGTAATAGCACTGAATTTACCGATTGCTCGTTGATAGTTCCACATTGATAGGACAGAGCGCGTGCAGAAGGTAAATAAATAAGTAAAACACATTGTAAGAGCCTTTTAGAATACCCTATATATATTTGATAAATTTATCTGCCATATAAATTTTAGTGCTGTCCGCTCACGATGCTTCATGTCCTCAGTAGGAATTAGGCTCGGAACTTGCTGCTCGCCAACCTCGCTCAACCTAGCTACAGCGTATATACTTTACATACCTGAATATGCATACAAACCCATATATTCATTTGGGACATGTCGCCCGTTTTCATAAACCACGTTCATCATACGCCCTGTGACCTAAATTGGTGACCTTAAAGATATTCATATATTCGCATTGAAGTGTTTCCTTTTCCAATGGACAACATACTCACTACACAGCTTAAAAACAAGTGATGTAGCCCACCAACCATGGCTAATGAGAATGTAAATATTGATTAAATTCCCAGTAACCATGCAATGATCACACATTCAAATCCCACGCTTACGCTTACATTGTCAGTGAATTATGAATGAAAGTTGTGTATTCTCGTTCACAAAACGAATTATTTCAACTTCCTTTGTGTAAAAATATGTCCATACATACAAATATCACAGGGGCAATAGCTCGAATAATGGCTGCGTCAGGGCTCTAAGGAGCTAAAAGAAATTTTACACAATTACCACAAGTGGGCTAACAGCCAATTGCTAGCAGCGTGATTGTGAATGGTGAAGCTTGAATTAAATTCAAATAAATTGAAACTAAAGAAGGAAAGAAAATAAAAGATGTTTTTCATGGTTTTTTTACAATTGACTGTTAATTGACTGTTTTTTACCTGTAATGGTATCTTTTGCTACTTGCTATGGGTATTCGATTCGGGAATTAATGCTATACATTTTTATTAAAAACTTAAATTATCCACATAAGACTTGATACACTCCGCAAGTGGAAAAAAAAATTTAGATACATAAAATATTGGACAGAAGGTAGGAGAAATTCATTTTAAATGAAGACACTTTTTTAAATAACTATAGCACTGCGACTTATTATATATGAAACTGTAGGTCCCTCCATTTTGTGGAACAACATTAAAAGCCGACCCCAAACTGCAGATATTTTTATGAGGAGCTTTTTCATGGCATGAAATACTACGACTATTACGACGGCCGCCGTAGCCGAATGGGTAGGTGCGTGATAACCATTCGGAATTCACAGAGAGGTCGTTGGTTCGAATCTCGGTGAAAGCAAAATTAATAAAAACATTTTTCTAATAGCGGTCGCCCCTCGGCAGGCAATGGCAAACCTCCGAGTGTATTTCTGCCATGAAAAAGCTCCTCATAAAAATATCTGCCGTTCGGAGTCGGCTTGAAACTGTAGGTCCCTCCATTTGCGGAACAACATCAAAACGCACACCACAAATAGGAGGAGGAGCTCGGCCAAACACCTAACAGAAGTGTACGCGCCAATTATTTATTTTTTTATATTACTTAGTATTAATATTTTTTGAAACACCAAAATTAAGAAAAACATTTTTCTAATGGCGGTCGCCTCTAGGCAGGCAATGGCAAACCTCCGAATATATTTCTGCCGTGAAAAAGCTCCTCATAAAAATATTATATCTGCCGTTCGGAATCGGCTTAAAGCTGTAGGTCCCTCCATTTGCGGAACAACATCAAGACGCACACCACAAATAGGAGGAGGAGCTCGGCCAAACACCCAAAAAAGGGTGTACGCGCCAATTATATATATATATATATATAATATTTTTTTATGAAAATATTGTTCCTTTTCCTACAAAAATCGTTTTGGAACTTCTTTTCTCGTAGATATTTCGATAGTGTTTGTCTGAAGTAACAGACAGAAAAAGAAGTCATCGTCCTCGCATGGGTCAAACCAGTGCCAAAAAAGCCGTTCGAGAAAGAATTCACAGAACTCCCCTTAGAAAACAGAAAATCATGTCCAGGTAAATAAATGTATCGATCAGATCCATGTCAAGACTAATCGAGATGATCTCCACATGAAAGCCTTCCGTCGCTCAACTGGTCATATTTTGACAATGCGCTTGAAGAAAATTAGACTCGACAGATGCAACCAACTTCTTCGGTAGCACGCGGTCAATGGCCATGAAAATATTCTTTTCACAGATGAGCAAATTTTCACTTTTGAAGAAGTTTTTAATAAGCAAAACGACAAAATCTATGCTAATACTTCTAATGATGCAAAAAATGTTGTGCCAAGGGTTAAGCGTTGCCAGCGAGGGACTTATAAAACCGTTACATCTCAACATTTCTGTGAAAAAGGGGTCAAGACCGGTTCGAAAGTGCACCAGGAGGATGTCTTAGAAGGCGTGGTGAAGCAGTTGAACAGTACTCTCTTCAATGGAGAGCGCTAGATTTTCCAGCAAGATTTCACTCCAGCCCATAAGACAAAAATGACCCAGCAGTGGCTAAAAACAATATTCCTGGGTTCATGGCTGTCTGGAAGTCTAGATCTGAATCCATTGGACTACAGTTTGTGGCCAGAATTGCAGAACATAGCCATGTGTAGGGCCTCACAGAAATTTGGAAATATATCGTTTGAAAGCTTGTGTAAAAGCTTTTCGAATGAAACTTAAAAATTTTTCTTTAATATTTACATATTAAACTTCTTTAAAAACAGTATTATAATTTCATATCTATAATGGACTTAACTGTAACAGAACTTGTGGCAGGACTAAGTACATAAATTCTGATGCGAGGCATCAAAAAGCACCAAATTATCGTTCTTAGATTCTTAAGATTGCCTTTTTCTGTTTTACGATTAGAATGAGCTAAGTACGAGAAAGTTTTTACAAACATATGAAAATTACTAAGAATATTTACGTTTTTTTTTCGCTTGAAATGTAGTATATTCGAGATTAAAAAAATAATAATAATAAATATAAAATGTAATAAATATTCGCTTTGGCTCATTATTCCTGAGACTCGGATGATCACCAAAAAATTTCCCTGCGTGTAATTTATCTTAAAATTTCTATTAATAACTTAAAACAAACTCAAATTTGACATTCAGACCCAAATTCGTGTCACCGGGGGGCATTTTCCGTTTCAGTTTTATTTCTATATAATTTATTTGTATCATGTAAAAAATTTCGGTGCCAATCACGCCCACCATAAAAAAGAGTCTTGAAATCTACCTAATGTCTCTCTCAATTTCTATCACCCCTGGTGGGACATAATTCGTCTAGAAGTATTAGTTGAAGAACCAATTCCATTTTCGTTTCAACATGAAATCCGATGTGCATACAGCCGCAGCAGGTGTATTTTCGATAAGAATGTGGGCACTACTTGGAGACTGGTTTCCATTTGGGCTTACGCTGAATTTTATTTTGTTGTTTTTTCTAAAATTTTAATTAGCTCGAGAAGTGCGGAGTACTTCGATAAGTTACAAGCTTAAGGGAAATCTGGTAAGCTCCACCTGTAAGATAACCAGCTAATCTCTAACAAGAGGCCGCCTCTAAGGAGCAGACACTTTTTGAAGCTGTTCACTCCGAAACAGACAATGCAAAACTTCGTGAGAATTTTAAATCACATATGATGAAGTAGTCTCTCGAGGTTCCCTTTCTCGTTAGCCCTGACCGTACCTTCCACGGGGTTTGGTTACCTTATCTTTGGTAAGTTCGCTCAGGCTTCCAGGGTGTAACACAGCGAGGTGAAAGTGTGAGTGAGGAATTAATTTGCTGATAGCAACAACCTTAGCTTCTCTAAAGCCCCCTTTACACCCCAAACCCCCTTTACACTTCCCACCTAATGTGGATCTATGTATCTCCGTCATTTAAAAATGTTCCTTTGTTTGTTTTTTAGTTCATTTCATGTTCTATAGTAAGTAAACGTAAATAAATAGGAATAACTTCTTTGAATTTAATTTATACAAAATATATTATTTTATTTTGGGGACAGTTTTAAACCATTTACGCAAAAAGTTTACGAAAAAATTTCTTTTTCTCCAAACTAATATTTCAAAAAGCATAAAACATTAATTAATTAATTAAAAAGTCATACCTTCTCAACAAACAAAATTTCTTTTAAATTTTGTTCTAATCTTCAATATTTAAAATTTTTTTTTTCACTTCTCTTTTAGCTCGATAGTTAAAGTTGAGTATTCTAGCCATGCAAAAATATTGCTTATGAAATCCGGCTAGGAAAAACCCCATTTTTGTGTTGTTGTTGAAGTGTTGCATATGTTGTTGAACTGGCCATGCAGCGCACTAATACTGGTTCATTTCACTCTAAAACTTGAACATTTTGTAATCGGGATTGATGTGAACTGCCTTCGAATAAATTTACAGTTCCTACACTATTACGTAAAAGCAAAGACAATAAGAAAAAAAAACAAATAATCTCGGAATTCATCTGACTTCAAACAAATATGATGCCAATGCAAGTTATAGTTGTGCTGATTTGTGTAGAGAGGTCTCTCCTGTGCTATAAGCGAAAGCAAGAGAGAAGGCAAGACTTCACGCTGAACAGTTAGCGGCAGCGCATGCATACTTCTTCAAACGCAACGTCAGTTTCGTTATTTAAAATACGTAGCCATTCTTGATAATGAGTATACGAGAGCTGTTCTACGTTTAAGAGCATTAAGTAGCGGTGAGATGAGCTCTTTGTCACTATTCGCTATATTGTTCCTATTGTTGTAACAGCGCAAATATGTATGGGGGAATGTTGCTGCATTGACAAACCTTTGCCGAATATAAATGCGAGTTGGTCCGTAGAACCGATATTTACTACCTTTTTGGCAGCTTAGCCAATTTTGCTAAAAAGTAGCAGAAAATCAAATCTAAAGTCATCTTAAAACTAAAAGATTGACGTCAATTGATTATTAGTGAGTTGCGTCAGCAAAAATTAACTCACATCGATCGCCAATATACACTTGATGATCATCACCACACACATATGTACATATGTATCTTGCCTTCTGCGCCGCTGTCGCCATCATCAACTGCATAAATTGAAACTAGTCTACGTTGTTCTTTTTTTCTTCTAATTGATGTTGCCAATAGGTGTGTCAGCCAGTAGACACGTACACTCATACACACAATCCACAATTAGAGTAGAACATTCAGAATTTGGATGATGGCATGTGCAATTCAAGACCCACATATGTAATTTTCATAGCATATAACCCAAATAGACCGTATGTGTGGCATGAAATCGGTGCACATCAACGCAAGTGGAACGAATAATAAAATTGCGAGACTACCATCCGTTCGCTTTGCACCGAAGTGCCTTTACATAAATTGTCAATATTCCGTTAATACTTGAATATGTATGTATGTATGCAAATTTTTTTTGGACACACATATGCACACACATGCAAACGCATATAGGCACACTTTAAGTGTGCGTGCCTAATCTGGTAGCAAACTTATCACAATCTTATCTGACATTTGCAAATTGTCGTTGACACACATATTCTAATTCTTGTCAATTTGCCAAGCGTTACCAGTTTTCGCACTGCACGTCTGCATACTCGTATATGTACATAGTCATACTTATTATACATGTATATGCATATATACATACAAATATATAGATATGTATGGATGTGTAGTGCCATGCAAAAGCGTTTTTCAGTTTGGCTTCAGGCTGTCCAACGTATGGACGCTGCTCCACGCGCAGTCACTTCCAATTGCACTTGTACGTTGCATGTTGTCGTTTGCCCTGTGTGGCAAATTCACATACATATGTATATGTAAGTATGTATGTATGAACAAGTAAACTATATAAGCCCATATGCATGTACATATGATTGCTGGCGTCGATTATTGCGTGGTCGACATTCGGACAGTCGCCTTTGATGTTACAAATTTGTTGGATTGTGCCACTTAAGGTTGGTGTGCCGTTAGCGGACAAATGAAAAAACAATTTTAGAAGGCAATATTTTGCTCCTATTAATTTTCATTAGTTTCTATTTTATGTGCGAACAATATGCGAATGATGATCTCGATGACAATCCGTCTGACAAAAGCATAATTAACTCTATTTTTGTAGTGCTTTGTGGGGGGTGGCAGCCACTTACTCACTGACACGCGCGTTGGTGGTGTAAGTGATTCACCCGCATGCGAGTCGAAATTGAAATAGGACGTGGGCGAGTGCGAGTGCGACATGGCGAATATGAAAATTTGTCATATTTCATCAAAAATGAAAAAAAGAGGAATTCGCGTCCGAAGATGTGAATAGATATTCACACTTAGAATTACATACATATATACTACATATGTGTGTATACTTATTTAGGTGATATGTAGTGGTTTTATCATATAAAATGCTACTAATTGACACTTCAGTCTATGCACTTTAAAAGCCATTAAGCAGAAAATAAAATTTTTAAATTTTTAAATTAATGATCTTCAAGGCTAGGAAATGCATTGCTTTATAAAATAAAAAGGAATAGCTAGAAATGATGCAGATTGTGGCAACTATATTCGATTATAAAAACAGTCTTTCAAAATATGCGCCCAGATTTTGTTCTAAAATAAAATACATATGTAAACATATTGATTCTTTCAAGTTTCACACTTTTTTTATACAAAATACCGCTCTTAACAATTATATGTGAAAACTAACATCATTTAAATGCCCCCCATGAGCACCTCTACAGGCTGTCATACGAGAAGTAAAATTTTGAAGTACTCACTCACACAATGCGATCAGTGGGATCATCCAAAGGACGTTAGGCGAGCTTAACTCATGGGCCACAGGCTGTGGCGTAAAACAGAACTTGTGCTTTTCACCACTACATTATATAAGGTATATATATAAGGTACTATTATCTAGTGGTGAACTCTTAGTGTTAAGGGACAAACTCTTTCACGCAAAGTACTTAGGGGTAATTCTAGGCTCCAAACTTAGCTGGAAATTAAACGTCGAAGAACGGTTAAGGAAGGCAGAAATTGCTTTATATGTATGTAAACGTATGCTTGGAAGAGGATGGAATCTTCAACCTAATCTTACATTATGGATGTATAAAGCGGTTATACGACCTTTTTTATAGTATAGTTCTATAGTTTGGTGGAAAGCTCTAGGGAGAGAGTACAATGCCAAATTACTCGGCAGAATACAAAGATCAGCTTGTGCAATAACGGTCGGTGTAATCAGATAATGTCCTAGAGAGGCTCTCAATGCACTCACTCACGTTATTCCAATACTCTACATATTAAGAAGAGGGCGACCCTGAGTGCATTTAGATAAAAAGAAGCTGGTCGCGGGGGAAAAAAACGTATGGTCATGCCAGTCTATTATAGCGACAAACTCAGTTAACATCGGTGAGGACTGACTACATCGTCTCGACGGTAACATTCAATTAGAATTTTGTCACTCTCTTTCCATCTAAGGAAGAATGGAATAAGGGATTCTCTCTAAATAGCTTCGACACTGCAGTCTATACAGATGGCAGTAAAATGGACTGTGGTGTTGGAGCTGGTATATCTTCTCACAGACCTTTAATTGAGAAGTCTGTGCGTCTTCCTAATGCAGCAGTGTTTTCCAAGCGAAAGTACTGGCAATTGGGAAAGCTTGTATGTTACTAATCGCAGATTTTTCTTTTAAGGGCAATATCGCTATTCTTTCGGATAGCCAAGCTGCAATCCTGGCACTGGGTTTGGCTACAACAACCTCTATGGTAGTGGAACAAAGTAGGAATAGCCTTTCCACCTTGAGTGAAAACCATAAAGTCACCTTAATTTGGATCCCGGGACACCGGAATATAGAAGGTAACGAAAAAGCTGATGAACTGCCAATAGGGGGTTCTGCCATGAATAACGTTCTTGCAGTACCGATATTCACACCATTAGGTGCAGTCAAGAATGCAATTTCTCTAAAATACCTTCGAATCGCAGATTGTAGATGGAAAGCCCAGACGAAATGTAAAATTAGCAGAACGTTATGGTTTACCTCCAACCTCAAGTAATCGTCGACATTAATCAGCATGCAACTACGGAGCTGGAGGCTGATTTTATCTTTTTACACTCAATCTTCCATATAAAAGACTTCAAACAATGGCTCTATATGGTGGAAAAGTCTCAACATCGTTTGAAAGAAAAGTGGTCAAAAATATAAGTGATCTTTGAATGACTTCAAGCTTATCTTTCTTTACACTACAGTTGAAAGGGCTATATTTAAAATAAAATAAGGCTTCGAATTAAAAAAAATAAATAATTGGCGCGTACACTTTTGTTAGGTGTTTGGACGAGCTCCTCCTCCTATTTGTGGCGTGCGTCTTGATGTTGTTCCACAAATGGATTCCACAAAATATTCCGCATGAAGAGTTCAAAATTTGGTCCACTATTTCGACGACGAAATTGACATATAATAAATTAACAGGTTGCCCGCGAGATTAGATCTTTTAAATTTTGCAAATGCTTGAATATCTGACAATCGCATAGTGCCAAGTTCGGACAAATCGTCAGCTATGAGGAAACCTCTGTTTAAAACTCTGGGGACTCCTGGCCTTCGTTAAAGATGTGTGCAGCCTGGTATTGTTTTCGTGAAAAACAATTTTTTTTATTCGCTAATTTTGGCTGTTTCTAGCCAATCGCCTGCTTGTTGGGAAGCATCTGGGCCAACTTAGCTCCATATTATCTTTTGCGGCAGTTGTTCTAGTATAACACCCATTTTTCATCCTCCGTTATAATGCGCTGGGTCGGCTTCGTTACGTTTAAGCAAAGAATCGCAGGCGTCAATTCGACCCAATACGTTATTTTGCATCAAATCATGTGGCACCATCGAGTTTTATGCAAATGGCTCACATTGATTATAGCGGTACTAAAGGAAGTAATTTGATACTTTAATACTTAATATTTGAATGCTATTGAACACTATTGGCTTTACGAAACCCAAAACAAAAAATTTTAAGCATAGTGACAACTTTAAAACGCCGTAATAACAACTTTAAAAATTACCCCAAGATTAAAGACATCTAGCGGAACTGTTTGATTCCCCTTCACCTTCTTTAATTCAACACAGTTAGAAAGATGTGCAGATAATTTTTCTTCAATATCCTCATACTTTCCGGTGTGACATGTTTGGCCTTTTTTCTTTTTAGTATAATAAGCTCAGTCTTAAGCAGGGGTAGACCTGGATTAAGCCCTTGGAATTTTGTCCTTAGAAGGGTGGTCACGTTAAAAAATAATGCCTGTTTTACAAAATAATTTGTGTAAGTACTTAATTTAAGATTGCTTAAGTTTATGAGTTCCATATTGTATTTTTGTCACAAATTTTCAAAACTTCTGCGCTTATATAGCAGCTAACAATTTTTAAACGTTTTTAAGTAAAACTAATTAGTTGGGTGGAGTGCACTAACACAGCAACAGTGAATGGTTTTGGCGTTCCCTTAATGTTGAGAAATTCAAAGCTCGTGACATGTGGTGTTTTGAGACAGACATTTGATTTTTTTCTTCCTTGATCGCAGACTTGACAATCGTTAGTATTTGGTTTATCTATCGCCAAAATAGGGACCATATTTTTAGAGGCGGTTGCTATAATAGACAGGAAAATTTTAGTATGTCCCTGTGTGTCGTTATGGGGAGAACTTCATAGGAGAGACTTTCGTTATAGAGAGAATTTGGTTGTATTTACAAAGTTACTCATACGCAGTGTATGGCTAAATATATGGACAAACTAGGGATGCCAATATTATATTAGTAGAAGATTTTGATGCCGGTATTTCGCGCTATTTTTAAATTAGCGTCTCGTATATATTTTTTTTTGAAAATATTAAATACTTCAAATACTAATATTGGAAAATTTAAAATAAAACATGTTTATATATTTTACTAATTCTCATTACTTTTTAGTACGACTTTTCTGGCCCATGGCCGGAGCAATCGTGGTTTTTAATTTGGCAAAACTGCGTTCTCATATTGTAGTTTTTGAGCAAGTTACCGGTAGAGTCATCTCAGATGCTTAAAGACATTATGACATAAGATAATTTCGTATCAGTTTGGTTACACGGCATAATGTTCAAAACTTAGCCGTTTCTGAGATATTCGTTTCTAGGGATTATTTAAAAAAAAATATTTTTTCTTGCTTGTAAGTTCACTGTTTTCTATTTGTTAGTTCAAATATCCTACCCTTTTTCTGTTTTTATTTGTATGCCAATTGAAAATAGCTGCTTGTTAATTTAGAATTTTTTTGTTGGTTCAATTTAGAATTTTTTCTTAAATGTTTCCAACTTAATATCTTTAAAAAAATGTATGGAAACTATTCTATTATATCTATATTAAACACTTTCCCGGTAGCCCTATATAGATAAATGGGCTTTTTGGTTTGATTTCCAAAAAATTGTAAATAACAAAAACTTACGCAGTTCGTCTGAATAAGTTGGTTTATTTTCAAATATTATTGCTGCAGTTTTCAATTCAAATCAATTCATGGTATTGTGCAAATAAATTAAATTAAGTTTCTTGGAAATAGAAAACCTCTTATTTTTACATCTCACAATTCGATATTTAAAAGTTCTAGGGGTCCCACGACTAATATAAGCTAATCCCGAAATTTCTGGGACCTCAAAAATACGTCCTAAAGCTAGACTCATTTTGTAAAGGGTGCTTAATTTACCGGTATCGGATTTTAAATTGAAATAAAACAACGAAAATTCAAATTGATTGGACAGTCTTTATTATTTTTGTGTAGAACCTTTCATGACATTTTGTTTTTGAAGATAATCCCTTTCAGATGTTGGCGGCAACTGCGCCGTAATTCACCATCCGTAGACACCAATTTTGAATGACTCGTTGGAGAACTTCGGTCGATATATTGTGAATAACTTTAGTAATGTTGGCTTTCAATACCTTTGCTTTTTAGCTTAAATACGGAAATTTTGCTTACTGACTTAGCCGTTAATCGCTGTACACCATAAGTTGGCCTGAGCGCGCCGTGAACACTTTTCACGGAGTGTCGATTTTCGTAATACAATTGTACGATTTGTAAACGTTGTTGAGGAGTAAGTCTTTCCATGATGAAATGTTAATGAATACTGAAAAAAATGACAGTAGTCATACGTGATCTGTTAAAAAAACCCCTATTGGAAAAAGTATCTTCCATCTGTTAAAAGTTAAGCCTCCTTTGTTGACTGGATTGCGAAACCCTGCAAGGATTTATATTTTCATTACAGCCTTGTGTATTGCAACATCAATGTCTTGGGCACAATAGGCCTCTTCAACATGACAAAAGTAACGAAAACTATGATATCTATAAGCCACCAACGCCCTGACCGAAGCGTGTGAAATGTTCATTTGCCTAATGACAGCTGGTACTCGTAATACAAACCTGTTTCATATGTGGTACCAAAAGCGCATGACACAAATATATGCAAACATGAATGTGCATGTGTGTGTGGCTATGTAGGACACAACATTTGCCACATTTTCCCATAATGACAGATGTTAGCATGTATGCGTGGCGCCACAAAGTTCGCTACCAACTTCACGTATATATACACACACATCATGCGAGTATCACTGCTTGTTGTTGCGAGTGACAACAGATAACCAGCCTTACCAGGCCATTCTGCGCTTAGGTAAGTAGGACAGAAACATTCATTATCATGTGGCCTGAATTTTGTGCACCAACAGGCAAGTGCCCCACTGAACATTGTGATGCCTAAGCGTATATATACATATATACTGTTGTGTTCCTATGTCGTTTATGCTGAATGGTGCATGGTGCTTGGTAGCTAGCAGTTGGTGCCCGATATCGTTTGACGGGTATCGGATGTCGGGTACCCTAGTGCTGATCCTATTTCCATTACGCTGGAGACATGGCGGCGCATTAGTATGTCAGTGTCGTCGTGGAACGCCGACTAATGTACTACACGTACTAGCTCCCACTAATAAAATGCTAACTAGAACTGTGCGCGCCACTCCTTAAACGATACTTCGTGTTCCAGAAACCTAAAGATGACGACTACTACTTAGTAATTAAGGGAAGAGCAGCGGCGTAGCTATGTTGTTTTTTGCAAGGTGCGAATCGCATTTCACGGAAATTACATTGAGCTGCTCATTTTAGCTTAAACGCACACACTTACAAAAGCAGGCAAAGTGATTGCCTAAAAAATGTTAAGAAAGGAAGGTGAAAAGTAAAACACAAATAAAATCGTTTAAGTGGAAAGCGCCACCTAAACAAGGACAAAATGATACTGCAGTGAAAAGTTGGCTGTGCTTGAATAACGAAAAATGAAACACGAATTTTTGCACAAATACATAAAGAAATTTACACGAATGTATGTGTGTGCATGCGGCGTTAACAAAGGGCAGTGCTAATATGCCGTGAGCTCGTGGCAGGTGCAGGTTTAGTAGGGATTATGGTACGTGTGTGTGTGTGTGTAAGGCCTTTTAGGTCAGTGGGTGGTGGTGAGCTCATTATCAAGAATGCCGTATAAATAAAATATAAAAAAAAAATTAAAAAATGTATAAGCAAAGTGCGAAAACTTTGTTGATAGCTCGCCTTCTCTATTTCTCTTTTATCGTTGCTTTCTTTTCGTTTTTATATGAACATTTGGCATTCGTAATTTGGGTGTGTCATGGTGATTTGTTTTGTTTTTCGTTTGTTCACCTGCAGAATTTTTCACGCAAAGCCTGAGCCAACTCACCAACAGCAGGGTTTAACTTTCCGGCACACATTCACTCGCGGCTGTATGTACGAGTACATAACTTAATGGCAGGAAATTTCGTACCGTTAAACTTTTGTTGTATGCCGCACGCATATTACCCGTACCTATTGAATATGCGCATGGTTTTTTGTGGGACCCTGGTTTGGTACTTTAGCTAAGTAAAATTGCATGTAATCAACGGTGAGATCAGCAGGACACACGCCATTGTATTGCATTGATTTTCGCTTTCGTGTTTTTGTGTTGGTGTTTTTGGTGTTGTGTGTATGAGCTAACAAAATTATGTCCGTCATGTAGGCTATATATTTATTTGTAATGTAACAAATGCGATGGAGCCAATTATGGTGCAATAAAAGCCAAAACGTGAGCTGATGTCATTGGGGACAAATACTATTTTGTGAGTAGCTTTAAATTAAATATAAAATAGCTTAAAAAGGAATCAAATATGCAGACATGTATCATATATGCACTTTTATGTATTCTACCATACCCTCTTCATCCAATTACATAGACTCCTGCTAATATAAAACTTTCAACAAACACAAGTTGGGAAATGGAAAGAAATAGCTTTCGAACAAAAGTGAATTTGTCCAGAGAGACTGGCAAGCGGTGCACTTGTTGGCAAGAGAGATTCCCCATTGGAATTCAAGGCTGACATTATTATCGGTGTCAATGTCGGTTCCTAAATAAAGGAAGTCTCTTACAACCTCGAAATCGTAACTGTCAACAGTGACCCGGCTTACGCCAAAGGTTCAAGCGATTAAGTTTTGCAGCTTTAACGATCTTTTCCAGCATTGGGTTAAATAAGTCACACGACAGAGAGTCACTCTGTCTGAATCTTCGATTGGTATCAAACGGCTCGAACAGGTCCTACCCAATTCTGACGACGCTTCTGTTATTGAGCAACGTCATTTTGCAAAGCCGTTTTAGTTTTGCGGGGATACCAGATTCAGACATCGCGGCATACAAGTAACTCCTTTTCGTACTGTCGAATGCAGCTTTGAAGTCGACGAAAAGATGGTATGTGTCGATTCTCCTTTCATGGGTCTTTTCCAAGATTTGGCGTATTGTGAATATTTGGTCGATGGTAGACTTTCCAGATTTAAAGCCACACTGATAATTTGGTGATTGGTTGGTAATGGGATTCAGCCTTTCACACAATACGCTCGCTAGGACCTTTTAGGCGATATTTAGAAGACTAGCCCTGCGGTAATTGGCACAGATTGCAAGGATCAGCCTTCTATAAACTATGTTTAAAAAAAACACAAATCAAATAAAAAATAAATATATATAAATACATAAACAACACTTCGCAGCATGTAGCGCTATTAATATTGTGAACACAATTTTCGAAACAGGAATACCAAAAATGTTGATTATCCGCGTGCCCAAAGATTATTTCTATTATTATTGTTATGTATTAAGCACATGCTAAAGCTACTGTGCTCTTTTCATGGGTTCAGAATATTTGTCTGAGCCCAGCTTCCTCCACAAATTTTAGTATTTGTCCTATTTCATTGAGTTTTTTCCTACTCTGGGGTGTTTGACTCCAAACTCCAAACACTCTTACGTGATTGATCCTAAGAATATCACATGATAATTCAATTAAAATTTTGTAAAATAATATAAAAAACACATTTCAAATAAAAATCACTAACTTACGTAGCTACTTTATAAAGTTTTTTATTTATAGCAATCTGTTTATTAGTATTGCTTTTGTTTCAAAACCTTGTTCAAATGTTTGATTCGAAAATTAATCCTGCTTTTGAAAAATAACCTTCTTACTATATGAATTGTGACTTTGCTGGGTTTTTCAATAGTACATGAGATTCATTTCTTACTGTTAATTGTGTCTCCATTAATTTCTTAAAATATATTTTCCAAAAGTTGTATATCATTTAAACATTTTGCCTTTGGTTTGATCCAATTTGTTGTATATCATTTAAACATTTTGCTTTTTGTTTGATCCAATTTCCTTCCTTTTGGTCTATCTATCCCATTCAATGTCGTCCGAAATTTGGGTTATTAAATTAAGTATCTTAATAATGTAACCTGAGATGTACTCCAATGCGTCTTCATAAAATTCATCGACCTTAATATCGTCTTGGATTTTGTTATTGCTCAAATGCGTGACTATTTCCTATATCTCATTAAATTCGACAGAGGGATCTTAATACCAAGTCACTTGGTTTTACTGACCTGAAAATGAAGCTTTTTACTCATTCTTTGTTAAAGAAACAAATAAATAAAATTCTTAAATTTTTTTCCAAAAAGATATTTCCGCAAACGGTACTTAAATTGGAGTGGGTTAAGGTGGTCACTGAGATATACTTTCGAAATTTAAAAAAATCAATTTTTTTTTAATTCTAGAATTTCCAATTTTTTTCTGCACATAGTAGTATAAATTTATATACCTGTATGACATATTCGTGACAATTATTCCTCTGTGAAATGGTTCTAAACTGGTTTTCATTGGAATAATCGGGTTTGACATAACTGAAGTCATTTCGTTTAGTCATAACTGAAGTCAAATAGTTTCCTGAATACGGCGTAAGCAATATTTTCGAATAATTAAGTTAGGGTATCGAACCAATTGTATAAAATCGGCAAATAAACAACCGATGAAAAAGTTGAGAAAGTAAAGAAAAATGTTATGGGGAATCGTCGAATCATAATTAGAGAATTTTCTGATGATGCCGTCATATCGGTTGGCTCATGACATTCAATTTTTTCGGAAATTTTGGGTATGCAGCGTGGGGCAGCGAAGTTCGTTCCAAAATTTTCTAAATTTTGACCAAAACCAACGTGGCATGAGCATCGCTCAGGAATTGTTGAATGACGGTGATCTAGATTTTCTTGAAAGGGTCATAAGAGGAGACGACTGATAGGTATGTGAATATGACATCGAAACCAAAGCCGAATCGTCTCACTAGGAGAGTCCAGGAGTGCCAAGACCAAAAAAAGCACGCTAAGTTCGATCAAATGTCAAGGTTTTGCTCACTGTTTTCTTCGACTACCATGGCGTAGTGCATCAGGAGTTCTTACCACAAGGTCGTACGGTAAATAAGGAGTATTACCTTAAAGTTATGCGCTGTTTGCGTGAAGCAATTGTGGAAATTGTGGAAAAAAATGCATGATTTTTGCATAACGAAAATGCACCTGCTCACTTATCTTTGCTTGTGAGAGATGATTTAGCCAAAAACTGCACCGTTATCATGCCTCAGCCACCGTATTCACCAGATTTGGACCCCTTCGACTTTTTCCTGTTCGCAAGTCTGAAGAGGCACATGAAAGGACGGCATTTTGTGACGATTGAGGAGATAAAAACCGAATGGCTGAGAGAGCGCAAGGACATACCAAAAAGTGCATATCAAAATTGCTTCGAGGATTGGAAAAAACGCTGGTAGAAGTGTATTATATCTGAGGGGGACTACTTTGAGGGAGATAAAATAGAAATTGACGAATAAATATATATTTTTTGAGAAAAATGAAAATTCGCCCTATTTTTTGAATACCCCTCGTATGTATGCATGCTCCTTTTGTTTTGTTCAAATGGCAGCAATCATTAGAAATTACACAATCGGTTCGCATGTCAGATGGCAAAGAAGAAAGCAAGCGCCACTTAAAAGCGCACAAAAGCCTATTGTCCAGTCGATGCTAATTTTTTCGCGGAAAAACCGAACTACTTATACAATTATTTATTATTCCATTTCTATTCTATTTCGGAAACAAAAAGTATGATGGAATGTTGAGGAAAAAATAATAATAATAAAAGCACAAATAGTAAAGGGTTTTCCAATAACAGGTGTTACCGCTATTTCGGTAGCTTTTGAAGCTGTCATTTTTTTGATATTTGACAAGTAGAAACTACGCCATTAATAAAAATGGAACGATACACGCGTAAACAACGCATCGAAATTAATAAAATACACTATAAAAATGGTGAAAATTTGGAAGAGAAAGTTCGTAAAACTCGAAGATTTTTGGGTCATCGTAAAGCACCTTGTCGGACCGCAATACAGAAATTGGTAAAAAAATTCCAGCTGTTGGGACAAGTTAGTGATACACGTCGCTCAAGAACAGCCGAAAATATTGCTGTTGTAGCCGAAAGTGTTGAAGAAAAACCATGTTTGTCCATTCCTCGGCATTCTTTGGAATTAGACATTCGTCACAAACGTCATTACATCGTATTTTGCAAAAAGATTTGGGTTTTAAGACTTATAAAGTCCGGTTAATACAAGAGCTCAAGCCGGTCGATCATCAATAACGTCGGGTCTTTGCTGATTGGGTCGTTGAAATGCATGAAAATGATCCGGAATTTCATCGAAAAATTATCTTGAGTGATGAAGCCCATTTTCACCTCGATGGCTTCGTCAACAAGCAAAATTGTAAGATCTGGGTCTCAGAAAATCCAAGAGTTATTGTTGAAAAACCTCGCTATCCTCAACGTGTGACTGTTTGGTGCGGTTTGTGGTCCGGCGGAGTCATTGGACTTTACTTTTTCGAAAATAAAGCTGAAGCAACAGTTACGAGAATGGATTGCGATATAGAGAGATGATTAACGATTTTTTATGGCCGGAATTAGATGGTATTGATCAACGTTTATTTTCAACAAGACGGCGCTACGTGCCACACAAGCAACGAAACCATTCTTTGAATATCAAAATAATACCTCTTATTGGAAAACCCTTTGTAATATTCCTTTTCAAGCGCGGAGTGAATTTCGGCTCATTGAAGTACTCGTATGTAAGCAATTCTCATGTCAGTGGCCTCATAGTTTATTTTTTCTAATGTTTACTGTGTGTGTCATATGACTCAAATGGCATAGTGCTACAATAGTAGCAACGTGTGCGAAAGTTAGAACCAATAAACTCACTACATAACTGTTAAAACACGCTCACGCATACGCACTATGAAAAACTAGCCACGCACGCAACTGAATATCAAACACGCAGCAAAGTGAAAAAAGTCAGGTACCGCGAACTCGTTAAAAATGTCATGACTCTTTCGGTTCGCAACTTTCCACATTGTTTGAATGCCCTGCCCGCTCTTTAAATTCTTGTTCTCCTTAAAATTTGTGAGTGAACACGTTTTGCACTCTCAGTTTGTCCCATCGATAAAGCTGCTTTTGGCATGTCAAACATTTGATATCATCACTGCATATTACTTTCTTGCCTGTTCTTGCTCCGCTTCTTTGCGACAACAAATGTTTACTTCATTCGCTGCCTTTTGGGCCTTTTGCTTTTTGACAGATCACCGATTGTCATACTGTCTGTCAATTTTGGTAATTCTCAACGCCGCGTGGTTAGCCAGTTGTAAGCCATATTAACAGAAACGTGCTAACTGCTCCTCCAATACATATCACACATATAAGTACATGTATATGTGTGTGTATACTACTTATTGTTGTAGCTTGTGCTTTCTGTTGCTGTTGCTCTTGCTTACCATTTATTATTACAATACGAGCATTGCAGTCGTCGTTATCGAAACGGTTCTGCGGCACGTAGTCGCAATGGAGATTTTTTCATTCCGATTTCAATTCCACTCCCTGTGTAAATACACTTAGGAATAAATATGTACATACGTACTGACATATGCGAATTCATAAGTATGTGCTTATATATAAACAAGAATGCACAAATACATATGTAGTTATGTACATATATGTATGTGTATGTAGCTTCATACACTGTAATATGGCATTACGTTGTTCGAAATAACTTTGGCAAACATGAATTTATATATTTGCATGAATACTTGCACATTTGCTTGCGGAAAACTACCATAAAACGTGTTGATGCCCCCTTTTCTTTTCGTGGGCAACATTTATATTGCTTAATATTTTCAAATGTCTTTTAATACTCACGAAACGCGCTTTTTGATTACTTGTGGCGAAGAGGAGTCGCCCACAGTAGTAATGCTTGACTCATTTAAAATTAGTATCTGCACACAAAGTTGTCCTTACAACGAAAGTCTGGACTAGTGAAATAAGTAGTATCTGCTTCACAATTACATACTTAGTACTACTGCGTCGAATCATTATGTGACTCCTCCTACTCATGGTGTGACTAACGGAAGCTGTCGTTAGAATCAAAGCCGAAAGGTAAGCCCATAGATTTCTGGTACTCGGACATTACATTCGCGATACCACCGATTCGGTGCTACGACTTCTGATGGGTTAAGTTTCTACTTCGAGTCAGCTTGAAATGTATACTGCGTTAGACAACTACTGTTGTTGTTCAATACGTTTTGCCGTTCGATAAGAAAAACACAATTGTATGGTTTGAAAAAAGGTATTATTTCATTATTCAGTATAGGTTTCCTGAACATCAATAGACTTGTTTTGACGAGATTCCAATTTATGAACTCCATCCCTGAAGTGAGAATCTGGAAGGGCCGCCAAATACGCCTCCATAGCTCAGCTTCCTTATCATTTGATGATAAACGCTTTCCAAGCATGCATTTTTTAGGTCTGGAAGCAGATGGAAGTCGCTAAGGGCCAAATCTGGTGAATACAGTGGATACTCCAGCAATTCGAACTTTCATGGATTTTACCCATTGCATTCTCCTAATGAAAAAGAGTTATCTTCTTTTGCAAACTGGATTTTTTTCACGATTTTTTTCCTTAAGCTTGTCTAAAAGGTTACAATAATATTCGGAATTTATTATTTTGCGACTTTAATTTATAAACAAAATTCCTTTCATGGCCCAAAAAACTGATGCTAGCACCTTCTTGGCCGATTTCTGGACACGAACTCGTTTCGAAGCTGGAGAACCAGGTTCACACCACTCTTTATCCTGTTGTTTTGATTTAGGATCGTGGTGATAGACCCAAGTCTCATCCAAAGTGAGGAACTGAGGCACAAAATCCATTTTATCCTTTCCAAAACGCTCTAATTGTTGTTAAGAAAGTCGCATTTGAATGTGTTTTTGTTCTATTGTGCACACAGTTTCTGAAACCCAATACTTCAGACAAAATATTGCTTACACTGCCCCATGAAATGTCTAGTGCTTCGACCAAATCTCTTTCAGTCTCTCGACGGTTTTCCAATATAATATCCTGTTTTTTTTCTATGATTTCTGGTGTTGTTGCTTTTTTTTATATGATCTTGACGTCTTCAAAACTTGTACGACTACGTTTAAATTCAGTAACCCATCTTTCTATTGTACTACTTAATTGAAGGCGAAAAATCCGTATACACTTTCAATATTCGTTCATAAAATTGCGTTGCTTTTAAACCTTCCAAAAATAAAAATTCAATCACCGCACGATAATTGATTTTTTCCATTGTAGAAAGTACTGTGACACGTCTCTACCAAATGGCTTATAATCAAGAGTAAATTGACAGATTGAAATGAAACTAGACATACGTTCATATGAAGATGCACTAACATAACAAAAAAATTTAGACTAGTAGCAACGAACCGCAAAACGTTCAATAAGCACAATGACTGATTGGAAAATTTTTACAATTTATTTGTTTTTTACTTAGTTCTAACACTTTTAGTGGATTTTTCTAGTAAAATATAATTCGTTCTCTTACAAAAATCATCCAGTCATGATCATAAATCCAAGTTTCAAACTTTGTGCAAATAAAAAACATCTCAACCAATTTTCATAAAATTTCATCATCGACTCAAAAATCGCGTTGATTTTTGCCGATATTTTTATTGGGGGTCTTGTGCATTTTCTCCATGTAACGTATGCTCGTTATTATTTTTATATGGCAGAAAACACCTCACTTGAAACTTCTGCTTTATTTTATCGAAATTCGATGGGCTATAAAAGTGCATATTCGAGACTTTTTTAAAAAATTCTGATCAAAAAGTGTTCAATTTTTTATATCGGGTGGATTTTTAGCTACATTGGAACTATTGGCATCCATGACAGATGAGAATAGGAAACTGTGTTGACATTTCTGTTTAGTAAAGTCATGGCAAGTCATCATGAGTTGTTTAAAGCCAGAACAACGTTTCAAAATTATAGAAATTTACTTTGAAAAAAAAAAAAATGTTTGTGAAGTTCATTGAGCACCGGCGGCAACATCGGTCCTTATTTCTTTCGAAATGAGGAAGGATCTGCCGTTATGGCGAATGGCGAGCACTATCAAGCTATACTGACTGAATTCTTGCTTCCAAAAATTAATCATCTAGATATCTATGACATTTGGTGCCAACAAGACGGCGCAACTTGCATGCAGCGCGCTTAACGATCGATATATTGCAATATTCAATCCTCCATTCCCGCCATACGACCAGATGCTTAGGAAAAAGGAGTCAAAAATTGGACTGATCGAATGAACCATGTAACTCGCAGCCACGGTGGACATATGCCGGATATCATATTAAAAAAAAAAAAAAAAAAAAATGCCATGAAAGTATCTACCAGATTATAATAAAAAAATCATTCAAACAATATTTCTGTTTTGTATAGTATTATCATTTTAAGTTTTCTTAAGCTCTTAAAAAAACACCGGATATTTGCACAAAGTTAGAAACTTGGATTTACATATTATATATGATTTTTGTGATAGCATGAACTATATTTTGCTTGGAAAATTATTAAATTTAAATAGGAATCGCAGAAATTGTCAAAACTTGCCAGCCCCTGTGCTATAGTGCAAATGTGCGTCATTTGAATATTGATGAATTTAAATATAATATTTTAATTTTTACTGATTTAAGTATCACCATTTAAGAAACAAAAAATAAAACAAAAACTGATAGATGGTTTATCTGCTCGAAGAATCAGACGTATTGTGATGCCAAGTTCTTCCAGATAAATTACAGCTGCTTCCCATAGGTATAATTTGTCAAAATTGAAATATTTGCCAAAATGTGGTTCGAAACTGCCGAAAAAATTAAGCTGCAGACAATGAATACATATTTCCTAGAACAACGGCGTGAAAATTTTCCCAGTGTTTTATATGACAAAGAAAAGGAGTGTTATACGCTTATGGCGTCATGGGTCTATGATTCTTAGAAGCAACCACTTCAATTCCTGTGGTTTTCTCAGCAGCGTAATCATCAATTGGAAAATTTAAATGTTCGCCATCTAATCACAAATTTATTTGATTTTTTAAAGACAATAGTGCCCTAATGCGGCATCAAAATGGGATATGCATCTGAGTGTGTCCCATAGTGGACAATCTCACCTAACTCAGCCTACGTCTTACCATTTTGGAAAGCCGAGCGATCCAAATACAAACTCATAATTTTTTAATTAATTAATTTTATCTTGTTTTTTTCTGGGAATCGAAAATCCTCACATGATAGTTAAGAAACCAATTCACCGATGTTTTTACAGGCTAATTTTAATTTGTTGTTTCTTTTTTTTTTGAAAATATTTACTACTGTAAATTACTAAGCTACTGAGAGCCATGATTACCGGCCTTTTGTAGACTGATGCTGATGATATGAATTTTAGCCAGATGGCTATTATCAGCCAGATGGCACACTAATTGGTAATTGTGTTACCAGTCGTCTTGGCGATGTAAATGGCCTCCAATTCCATCTAAATACCCTTTTTTGTTGGATATTATGTGAGTTGTCTGAACCTTCAGGGCGAAGATTGTGCGCGTCATTCATGAGATAGAGCTGGAAATGGTTACAATCTTAGAAAACTCTAAGGTCACTAAAATAAAATTCTATTCTATAAATTAAATAATTGTTTTTTTTTTCTTTTTATTGTTTTGTTTGTTATTTTATATGTAAAACCCTGGTATACCAAAAGTAATTTAGTTTTTTGCTTTTCATATTTC
This sequence comes from Anastrepha fraterculus, assembly GCA_037575425.1. NCBI lineage: Eukaryota > Metazoa > Arthropoda > Insecta > Diptera > Tephritidae > Anastrepha > Anastrepha fraterculus. The sequence continues at coordinate 139,816 of JAYXIM010041183.1, read as the reverse complement.
TATTCAAAAAACTGCTTATATTTGAACCACACGGCACATACATGCATAAGAGTTTCTTACATACATACATTTTGCAGTTTTCTGCAGTATTAGACTAAGTTCGTTTTACGTCAGTATGTATGTTTTTCTGCCTTCATATGAGCATATCTGCAATATCATGCACTGAAAGGAAAGCAATAACAAAAGTTTTAACTACGTTTCGAAACTATTCTGCAGTTAAGGTATACAAGTTTAAACGATATTACGATATTGTAGTTAGAAATTCCGCTCACGTACAAAACTTTTTAACGAAACATATCAGTATTATGAGTAAGTACATATGTACATACATTCATATGTAGGTACGCACAAGTGGTTACAAAGTAGCCGGCAAGGAAATGGGCTGTCTGTGAGTGATCAGCTTCTATTAATTTCATAGTCATGATAAGTTTTCATACATTTTATTTTGATTTAGCGGCTTTAATTTATTGCGGTAATTATCTGTGTACAGCGCCAAAATTTAACAAAAATTGTCAATACCGCGTTTTAGTCGCAATATTTATATTAAGCCGTTTATAAGTTATTAACGAAAACCAATTCCTAATTTCTCATTCAATAATGCACTAAATTGCAGTATCACACAACTTTTTTCTTGTGTGTCAATTTATTGCCTCTGTCAAAATTCGGCACTTAGTAATTTTTATAACAATTATGGAAACATAAGCGTAACAATAAATCATTATTTAAAGCACATTTCTTTTTACGACATTACGGAAGAATTATGTGACATAAGACTGATAAATGTAGCGTTTTTACCGAAGAATTTTATTTAGAAAAAAACACAACAATTAGATAAATAAGTTAATCAACTATATACGAGTATTCGCCGTTGCGGTTTACAACTTCTTCCCACCTTTAGACCAATTTGTTAATGCCTTTCCACCAAAAATCGCCTGGTCTGGTGTTAAAGAAGTTGTTGAGCCAAGTAACGCCCTTCATATAGTTATACAAGGAGCAGAAAAGATGGTAATCGGTCGGTGCAGGGTCCGGAGAATATGACGGATGCTGAAGGACCTCCCATTTGAACTTTTGGAGCGCGGCTCTGACGACTTGTGCAACATGGGGCCTGTCGTTTTCGTTGAGCTCGTGAGGCATCCAGGCTCACAATTTTTCGGTAAATCTCATTGAATAAAGGTGATTGAGAATCGTTTTACGATCGTCGTTTATTTTTAGCCAATTCACGACTGGTTTGGCGACCGTTCTCCTTCAAAAGTGATTTGAATTCAGAAGTCCTTCCGCTGCGTGACGAATCATCGATATCAAAGTCGCCATTTTTGAACTTTGCAAACGATTTTCGTGCTGTAGACTCGCCTATGACATCTAGTATCTGCTAGGGCTGTCGGAGTTATTCGTTTTAGTCTTCGTGTTTACAGTTCCAAATGTGGAATTTTCAGCAGTTCTTCATTTATGTGTGTTAGTAGTCTTAAATATGATTTGTGCTGCATTTTCGAATGATGTCTTAAATGAATTTAATTTTAAGGTCCCTGTGTACATCTTCATTGGTTATGTATCATACTAGCCTGCGTTTGTGATAGTCCTTAAGATTTTCAATTGTAGTCGTTGCATTATTTTAAGGTTTGATTTATTTGTTGCCCCCATAGTTGGAGATGGGAGTTATATTAATTTTGCATATTATTAATTTATTATCAAGTGAAAGTCGCGAGTCGTTTCGTGGTAGCCAGTAGGGTTGTCTGAATCTGTTTTTTGACTTCATTTCTCTTTTGAAGTATATGCAGGTGTATCCAGGTCAATTTTACATCACTTATTGTGGCTAAATATTTGGCTTATGTATCATATTTAATGATTTTATTATTTATAGTAAATAATTGTGGATCACACTTTCTGTTTGTGTATATTAACTTTTATAGTTTCATCTGTGTTAATTTCGATTCCCCATGTATCGAACCAAGTCAGTATACAACTTGAACATTAACAGCGCGGCATTCTTGATATTTTCAACACAATTTTTGCTAAATATTGCTATTTATCCAATAACTAAAATGTAAACACATAATGTGTGAAAAAAAATTGGCAAATAAGGTCTGGCGTTGCCACTTACTGCAATTTTCTTTAGTTCAGTATGCGATAATTTTTTAGATCATGGAAGTGAAGAGGGTAAAAATGTTCACTATATATTACTTTAGGAAAAACGAATACCATTGCTTTCTCGATAGATGGTAGTAGTGATCGATATCTTGTAAAGTATCGATCAAACAATTTAAAGTTTATGCTCGTTGTCAAGGTGACATTTAACTCTAAAAAAATCGTTTGCTGTTTTTTGTTTGTTCAATTCAGTTGTATAAATAAGTTACAGGGTGTTAACAATGCAAGTCAACAAAGTGAAAATTCGGTACACCTCACAGTTTTTCTTTGATAAAAGCGAAAATACAAGTCAGACCGCTGAAATTGTGAATGGTGTTTATGGTGCCGATATTGTAACAGTTAATTACGTGAAATTTTGATTTCATCGATTCCGTTCGGGAATTTTATGCTAAGGAAAATATCGATAATATCGAATATGTCGATAAAATCACAGAAATAATAGAAGTTGACCTGCATGTGAGTAATCGTAGTATCGCCTATTAGTTAAGATCGACCATAAAAAAGTTTTAAGCCAATTGCGCAAAAATTTTACGCAAAAATAATGAATTTATTTTTGTTCAAACTAATATTAGAGTATTGTTTTACATAAAAAGAAGCGCCAGCGTCAAATTTATATACTTCTACACACATATGAAATTTCACGTTTATATGCAAATCCTTTCTAGATAAAAACCTCCAGATATATGACAAATCCAAATACAGGCGCTACACAAAAAAAAGCGCCGCAGGCTAAAATTGATAATAACTAAGTGATGCGTGCAAATTGGGAAAACGGGAATGATAATAAAGTCTACAAATGCAGTTTTTATCATGGTGTCGCTTATTCTTCCTCTTATTTTCGTTATGTTATCTTCTGTGCTAACGCCACCGCCTGGGATCTTATTTTCTATCATTCTTGGTATACTTATATATGTAAGTTGTATTTTGCTCAAGCCAAGTTGATTTTAACAATGGTACAAAATCGAGCACCAATCGTTGCGTTTTCAAAAGCGCAAAAAATACGAAATCCGGGTAATCAAATTGCAAATTTGCTTCACTTTTTATACAATTAACTTGTTAATTCCGGTCCCTACAGCTGCCTGTGCATCGAAAGCTCCAATGAAATTTGACATATCTTAAATTGCCTTTGAAATGGGTGAAGGAACCGAGGTTTTTTTTCGTTATACTTATATATGTAAACACACATACATGTATGTTTATATGTGCACATATTTAAATACAGCTAAGCTTTTCCTTCAAATGCCAATTAAATTGCGGTTGTTACTCAAATATTTGCAGGACTAAGTTTTCTGTAAAATGGGCAGGAAAAGTTGCCCTGTTTCCGAGTTGAGCTTCGACAAAGTAAGCAAAACATGCAAACCTGATGATAATGATATTTAATTTATGGCTTTTGTAAAAAAAGCAATAAAAGCTGGTGTATACTTAAAGCAAAAATCAAAAGAGATTTAGTAGTGCTGCTGAAATAATAGTTTGTAGTAAATATTCAACCAAAATTAGAAGCATTTCCAGTAGAAAAGGTTTTTTTCTGAAAGTGATTGTAAGATAAACGGTTTACCACCAAATAAGTTCGGATTAATGCATTATTTTCACTGCTGCCTGCCACAAGGCTTTCAACACTTCGTCAATCTTAATCACTGGGTTAAGGGGTTAGGGGTAGTCAGAGGCCCGAAAAAATGATGATTTTCACGAATTTTTTTTTGCTACTTAATTAATTTATTTAACAAAAATAAAAACATAGCATAAAAACATCATGTTTTAACTTGACTTCACCAAAATTAAAAAAAAAAAATTAATAATTGCAAAAGTTATCGCTGTTTGTGTGAAGCCCGTTTCTCCAGAAGTCCCTTGCGGTGACCATCACAAGTCCTTGCAGATTCATCTAAAACCAATCGGACAAGAAAAATTAGTTTTATTAATAGATAATCTTGTGCCTGATCCTTCGATCAGGCACAAGTTTTTTATGTTTTTCAAAAGCTGTATAAATTTTATTGAAATCTACGTAGCGGCTTTTAAGTTACAGTGTTCACCAGTTTGAAAAACATAGTTTTGAGAAAAACGCATTTAAAGTTTTGCTATCGGCTCCGGAGCGGTCGAGCGCCCTTTGTTAATTGTTGAATAACTTGAAAAGAATTTGTCGGATTCACTTCAAATTTTTACACAATATTTTTAAAACATTATACTTTAAGAAAATGCAAAAAAAACAAAATCGATTTTTTGAAAATTCTGACTACCCCTTAACTTTAGAAGAAGATGTAGGGAGTAAAACAAGTGGTAACTCAGTGGTAAAGACAAATCTCAATGGGTCAATACTGTATGCTTTTTTTTCCAACGGCAGGAAAGAAAAAAAGTGCATGCATTAATTTCAAACCGCTAAGTTTTTTCAGCAAATAAATACTATAGACTGAAATTAATACCAATCGTAACAAAAGTATTCAGTGAAAGCGACTTAGTTGCAAGTTTTTCGCAAACTTATGAACAAACTAACTATTTGATAACACACTTAACACCTTAAAAACTGAGTATAAAAATAATAAATATATCTATATATGAAAACGTTACAAACACTTTATGAAGTTGCGTATCCGTCGAATTTAGTATGCAAGGGAATTTTCCCCTTTTAGAATAGTGTATACATCATAGAGCTCACAATTCAAAAGCATTTCCTTCCACCATTTTGTGGGCGAGTGACTGTGCACACAAAGAGCGGCAGCGGTGATGGTGATGTTCAATTAATTAGAAATTCTCCAATTGCGAGCAAATTAAATAGCAACAAAACTTCATTAGATGAGCAGAAAATGTGAACTTTAATTGCAGTCTGATAATTGCAGTACCCACACACGTACAAACATACAAAAAGTACTTAACCACTTTTATACAATATAATATGGTATTAATACAGAGAGTGCTATATACATATTTGCATTTGTATGCTTCGTTGTTTTTTTGCAAGCTTCTAAAGTAACAGACATGCATGTATGTATTAATGGAGGTATTGGAATTGTTGGTATTCGAGCACAAATATCTCACAGTCGTTGATGATAGGTTTGTCGATTCGCTTTGTGTATTCTGATATAACTCATAGAATAGATTAATTGTTAAAGCTCCATGTTACTGCTTTTCACTAACGGAAAAGAGGTATGAATATAGTAAGTCCACAGCTTCTCTATCTATCCGTGCTTTTTTATTCTCTGATTTTGTGGATAAAAGCGTAAAAAATCTAGAAAAAATGTAAATATATAACGCAGTAAAAACGTTCTAAGTAAAGGGTTTTCCAATAAGAGGTGTTATCGTTTCGTGTTTCGTTACTTGTGTGGCACGTAGCGCCGTCTTCTTTTGGACAATAACTCTTTGATTTTCTGAGCCCCAGATCCGACATTTTGCTTGTTGACGAAGCCACCGAGGTGAAAATGGGCCTCATCACTCAAGTTGATTTTTCGATGGAATTCCGGATCATTTTCATCCATTTCAACGACCCAATCAGCAAAGACTCGACGTTGCTGATAATCGGCCGTCTTGTGTTAACTGAACTTTATAAGCCTTAAGACCCAAATCTTTATGCAAAATACGATGTAATGACGTTTGTGGAATGCCTAACTCTAAAGAACGACGAGGAATGAACAAACCTGGGGTTTCTTCAACACTTTCGGATACAACAGCAATATTTTCGGCTGTTCTTGAACGACGTGCACGGGTTTTATTCTTCACATCACTAACTTGTTCCAATAGCTCGAATTTTTTCCACCAATTTCTGTATTGCGGTCCGACAAAGGGATTCACGATGACCCAAAAATGTTCGAGTTTTACGAACCGTCTCTTCCAAATTTTTACCATTGTTATAGTGAACTTTTATAATTTCAATGCGTTGTTTAAGCGTGTATCGTTACATTTTTATTAATGGCGTAGTTTCTACTTTTCAAATATCAAAAAAATGACAGTTTCAAAAGTAACACCTACCGAAATAGCGGTAATTGCTTTATACATACTTTAGGCGGTGGTAATACCTTACTAAAAAATTGTTTCTGTTCCATATAGCGCGTATGATGCCGCTACTTGGGGCGTACTTCTCTTGCAATATGTTGATAGTTTTCTACAAATGAAGGCAAGTTTGTTTCTTTTACAACCGTAATGGACCTGATCAATTGTGCGACTATTGGTGATAAATTGAAGCAGATCCGTTTTCATTGTACCATCATCGTCTATAAGTACGACATGGCGCCAAGTCGAAACAGCCGTTGTATTTTTGTTTGTTTTAGCGTTTTATAATCTCCATGTCATTATGAAACTGATGAAATTCATATTCCATCTTCTTGAACACCTGTCACGTGGACAGGGACGTAGATGTTGCGTCTATTCTATTCTATTCATACTAGTGATCTTCTAATGTTTTTTCGAGATAATTCGTGTTTTTGCGACATACTATATGCTCTTATAAGAAGGGGCATCGTGAGAGATTTGTATAGTGTGATTTTTGCGTGTCAAGACAGAGCTCTATTGTTACATTGTAATTGAATAAAACATTCCCAACAATTTTCCAGGAATGTCGCTAAAGGAGCATTCCTAGGCTGGATTTAAATGCGGATCATTTAGGTAACGTAGAATCGTCTGTCGTGGGAACGGTTCTGCTTTTCAGTAGCTTATATTTCTTATTCTTGATTAGGACGATAACGGCTTAAGCAATTTTCGCTAATTTTAGCAAAGCACGCCAGTCTTTCTTCTTAGATTTTCGCTACCATCAGCAGCTTTCGCCACGAATACTTTCAGGGGTGTTCCTAAATAGGCGTAGTCTCTTATTACCTTAAAATTATAACTGTCAAAATTATCGAAGGGCCGATATGCGAGTGCGTCGACTGATAATAGGAGGTATTTCGTTTTGTTCTCGTTCACCACCCATTTGCTTTGCTTCTTTTTCCAGTTTGAAAAAGGCGGAACTAACAGCGCGGTTGTTACGGCCAATAGAGTCAATATCATCGGCATACGCCAACAATTGTTCGCTCTTAAAAAAAATGTTGTCTGGGCAATTAAGTTTTGCGGCTCGCACAATTTTTTTCAGCCTTAAGTTAACCCTTTAGGTACATTTGACGTCTGAGACACTTCATGGATTTGTTTATCATAGGAGCGGATGACGTGTTTTGTTTTTATTAATTTATTTTTGTTTTGCAATTCTAGTTACCTAAAGTCATCTTATTACTACATAAGTCCCTAATATTTTAGAAATAAATGAATTCTTACGTAAAATGTACCGCTTTCACAAATTACTCCATGCAACTAAAAATTAAATCAGTTTTCTCAAATAAATCCGTACCCAAGGGGTTAAAGAAGTCACGACAGAGAGCCACCGTGTCTGAAACCTCGTTAGATATCAAATGACTCTGACATGTTCTTTCCAATTCTAGCGGAGTTATAATTGTCCTAAGTGTCATATGTTCCAGTACGAAGGGCATTTTTGGATATAGCTAAGACTGCTTCTTTCTCTTTTGCGTCTTTCTCTAAGCTGGATATAGCCACGCTGATTGCCCTGTTGTTGAGGTCAACACTTTAAATATCATCTTTGTATGCCAACACGTAGTTTAAATCTCTGTATGCCACACGTAGGTAGCAATCTCGATGAAACACCAAAATTAAGAAAAAGTTGTTTCTAATAGCGCTCGCCTCTCGACAGGCAATGGCAAACCTCCGAGTGCATTTCTGCCATGAAGGAGCTTCTCATAAAAAATATCTGCCGTTCGGAATCTGCTTAAAACTGTAGGTCCCTCCATTTGTGAAACAACATCAAGACGCAGACCACAAATAGGAGTAGGAGCTCGACCAAACACCTAAAAGGGTGTACGCGCCGATTATATATATACCAACAGCTTCCTACTCTTTCTGCATAGGTATAACGCAATTGAGATTCAAATTAGCAGCGAGTGTAAGTTCTAGTGCTATTTGATCGAATGCTCGAGCTTAGAATAAACACCCGTTCTTCCAAGCTCAAGCAAATTTGTCCACGAATGCTTTCATATCTGCTTAAAATATATTGACTGGTTATACGACTTTAGTAGATATTTCGAGCCACATAGGCCACAACAATTCAAATGTTAATTTTCCAGTTTCTAACGTGGGAGTTTAATTTATTATATATTTTTTTTGTGGTTTTTGCACATAAATTTCGATTCAACGCTAAAGACACGAAACAAAAGCCAAACAAGAGACAAACGGCAATTCACAGTGCTTACGTATACCCTTTGCGTATAAGTGATTGTATAACTACGAAAATATCTATCTATATATATAAATACAATTGTATACTGTACATATGTATATACCTGCATGCAGGTAAAAACGGGTTTATTTGATTCTTACTAATTTCAAGCTTATGACTTTGAGTTGCGAGTATTCATCGAAGTGGCTTAGATACTCCATTCGTCGCCGTCAACACAAATGTTCTTTTCATTGCACAAGTAAGTGTATATGTATACTCGTATGTATGTGTGTATGTACGCTACCTGCACAAAATGTACAATTTATTAAAATGAAATGTCCAAATCACTACTATACTCGTATGTATGTATATTTGTGTAAATAACTTGCAATCGGCGTAAAAACTTCAAGGTGAACTGCTCTTCTAAATGCCAAACGCGAAGCGCTGTACCCCAACGATCCCAATGTGATGCGCACTGGTTAGCGAACAGATGTGGCACTGTTGTGGCGTGTTGTTGTAAAGGATTATGTGGCCGCATAATTATTATAGATGGCTGATCCGCGAACTACATAAAATACGAATGTGTTTTGAATACAAAATTGTTTGATGGAAAATGAAGCCCCTTAGAAGCGTTTTTTTTTATTTTCAAATTATATTTAGAGTAGGCGGCTGAGATCAAATATTTGTGAACAGATGTGCGTCAAAGGCATAGTAAAGTGGTAATAAACTTTGTTGGGCGCAATTTTAATTATAGGGTCCCCATATTGGTGACCTTTTCAACGTCAATCAGCAAGCTAAATATTGTATTTTTTGGCTAATATTGTTTTTTATTTTATTTTAATGATCGGTAAAAGACTCGTTCCACTTTTTGTCAGAAAATTTGATGATAAATGGCTTGTATATTGTTGAATATTTTCTGTAACACTCCAATAGTAAGGGATTGCATTGTTCATGACGCTTGAACTGCCTCAAAATCTCCATCCCTATCGCTGTCAATGGCGGCCACCGTAGCCGATTGGTTGGTGCGCGCTTACCTTTCGGAAGTGCGTAGGTTCGAGTCTCCGTGCATGAAACATCAAAATGGTAGAAAAAGTGTTTGCTAATAGCGGTCGTCCCTCAGCAAGCAATGCCGAGTGTATTCATGCCATGAAAAAGTTCTTCATAAAAAATAACTGCCGTTTGGAGTCGGCTTAAAACTGTAGGTTCCCCCATTTGTGGAACAACATCAAGACGCACGCAGAAATAGGAGGATAAGTCAAATATCCGCTACATCAAAAAATGTAATGCTGATCAAAATGCCAAGGCAGAGTGACTCCGTAGGACATGAGCTGGGTAATGTGATCAGTAGTCAGTAAGCAGAAGAGCAAAATTGCTAAAGAACTAAACAAAATCAAAAATCCGGACCGGGAAGTAAAAACGTATACAGGGAGCCCACAAACATGATTCTAATATATCATATGCCCTAACAACGATATCTCTACATACCCGACTGCTTTTTGCGAAAAATACTCAAAATGTTGCTACCTACTCTTGGCTACTTTGTTCTCATTATGTCTATGGTAAGATCTCTTTAATAGTAAGATTTATTTTTCTGAAAGTTTGTATTGCATATAAAAAAATAATTGCTCAGTTTTTCCATGTTGGCGGTTTTAAGCGTTTTTGTTTTCATTTTAAAGTTGGTGGAGGAGTACTTAGAAAAATTAAAATTGATTTAAATGCAAATACAAGGTGGCGCAAAATGAATCATTCGATTTTGGTTTTCAATTACTTTTTTACTAAATAAAAAATAATAAATTTGAGTAGTTGAAATCATATTCGGAACCGTTTCAAAAACAACTATAGACATAAAATTAGTTTGGGGAAAAAGAAATCCTTTATTTTCTCGATTGATAGCTGTAGTGACCGATCTTGTAAAGTATCTATCAAGCAATTTAAAGTTTATGCGCGTTGTCAAGGTGAAAAAAGAAAAATTACTTCCTGTTTTTTGTTTATTCCATTCTGTTTTATGTTACAGGGTGTTAGCAATAGAAGTCAACGAAGAGGAAATTCGGTACATTTTCTTTGATAAAAGTGAAAATGTAAGCCGGCCACTGAAATTGTGAATAGTTTTCATGGTGCCGATACTGTAACAGCTAAATACGTGCAATTTTGGTAACCTCGATTCCGTTCAGACACTTTTGGTGTTAATGAAAATGTCAATAATATCGATAAAACCACAGAAATAATCGAAGTTAACCGGCTTGTTAGTAGGTGCAGCATCGCCCAGGACCTAAAAATCGAAAGTAAAGCAGTTTTAAACCATTTGTGTATAAATTTTACGTAAAAATAATGGATTTTCCCCAAAGGAACTAAAATTCAGAAAAAGCTATTGATTTCGTCTTTATGAAAGTAAAACGCGTAAAACCCAAAAATTTTAAGGAGACTGCCAAATGTTATTTATATTTAGTATTCCGACACCAAAATTAATTAGTTTTTCATATACAGAATACTCTAGTCTTGTTCCCGTAATAATTTTTCTTGAGACACATTAATGTCTGTCAATGCTAATTTGTTCATTTTATGGTATGACCGGTTCTGCCGCTGTCTGGCGCAGCTCTGGGAGAATCGTACAGAGTGCGATTTCCTGTTTAACGCGGTTTCCTGTTTGATTTGAGTGCAGATTTTTTATAATTGAAATAATTTTTAATAAACGAATTAAGTCATTCTAATTTCGGTTATTCTAACTGTAAAATTAAGCATTCAACCACCGATTTTAGCGCCAAGGCCGCGCATGCGTATTACTCATATGGACAAATGATTGTATTCGGATTGCTTTTGTGTTCTGCAGATGCTAACTTTTGAGGCACACATATATACTTATGCGCTTAATCTAGCACACAAGGCAAACATATTAATTTTGTCTAACAACCTTGCAAGCAGCAATTAATGCCTTACAACATTAATTTAAGCATCTCCTGCTGTCCATGGACTAGCATCTGTCAAATATTTGAGTATGCCGAGCTTTTCTCAATAATTGCTCCATACAACTTCAAAATAGCGTTTAAATCAATAATTGTCTAAGGCTTTGCAAAGTAAGATAAAAATTGCACACACTCACAATACATATGTACATATGTATGTGCATAAGTATACTCATGCAATTGCATAGACATTAAGCTTTAGCTAACAGCTTCACTTAGTCAAGGTTAACCGACCAGCTGTCGTTTGTTGTTGCTTGTTACGCTCACTTGGGACTTTATGACCGCCTTTAGCAGCATGCATTTACTATTATTGATATTTTATGATTATGTTACTATTGTTGTTGTGGACGTTTATAAGCGCGATTTGAAGCTACTCCCTTGTGTAATGACAGTATTTATATGTATGTATGTATAGGTATTGTGTACATCTATATGTTGCATGACTGCAACCATAAGCAAATGCCAAAACGCCAATCACAATCGTTTAAACAGCAATAATTAAGTTTGTGCGCCGCGAACTGTGCGGATTTCGCCTTGAAATCGGCAATTAGAATGCAAAGTTCATTTCAGTCATACGACACGTAGTGCTGCTATGGCATAAAGAGAGAATGTACGAGTACTTATTTACTTCAAATAAAGAGAGGCAACTCTATGCCCTTCAGGCGTAGGGCTTAAAAATATGTGTGACTTTACTCCAACGGCTTAAGCGATTGAAGCTGAGTAAAAAAAAATATAAAGTAATTTTGTAATACCTATATGTATAAAAATATGGTCCGTGTTTTTATTTTTTTCCAAAATATGATTTGTTTTCAAAATAATTTGTTTTCAAAATTATATTTTATCCTAAAAAATATAAATTTTTTTTCCAAAAAATGTGTTTTAAAAAGTATATTTTATCCTAAAAAATTAAAAAAAAATTGAAGCTGCTAAAAAATAGAAAATGTTTCGTTTTAAAAAGCTATAAGTATATCAAGATTTGCAACATTGAATAAACCTTAAAATTATTAATCAAGTAAAACAATTTTCAGAAAAATTTACAGTAGTCTCCAAAAAACTTGGATCACTTGACGTGGAATCACTCCAATAACCTATAACACTTTAATGCATTTTGGAGCTTACATTTAAACTTTTTGTATTTAAATTATCTGTTGAATCGTGAATGTCATAGAAAAAATACATCTTTCATGAAATTAACACCTGCTGATAAATTAACGATCTTTAGGCACATTGCATTTATATTACGATAAAGCAGAAATTTCATAAATATATATGCGGATATTAATAAGCACATACATGTGTGTGTAAGTATTTTTTCCCTTGTTCATTCCTCTCAGGGGCATAGGACCTCAACAAGACTCTTCCAGGGTACACGCTTCTGCGCAGTTATCCCATGTGATGTCGGCATTTGCTAGTTCGCGCAACCAAGTGTTTTTTGGTCCAAGTGTTTTTTAGTCCACCGCGATCTCTGCTCCCATTTCGTTGTCCATTCGCTCAAGCCAGCGCAGTCGCTGAATTTTAATGCGCCTCACTACATCGATGTCAGTCTATAGCTCGTGGTTCCATCTTATTCGGTATGCATCATTCACGCAAATTAGACCATAGATCTTGCGAAGAATTTTTCTCTCCAAAGCTCCTAATAACCGCCCATGCATTATATAATATATGATACTTTTGAAGTAAGGCACTCGAATTATAACCAGAAGACACCTATCTACAAATCTGTCGCTGCTATTTGAAGCAATGCTTTCATTCGTTATTAATTTTTCTTTTTTTCTGAAAAATCTAAAAAATCTCACAAAATACAAAAAGGGGGCTTTTGATTAAGAATTTTATTATGACTTATTCCTAATTAATAAATAAAATATTGGCTGCCTTTAGTTTTCATCTAAGCGAAAAATATTGCATGAATTCATTTATACATATTAAGTAAATGTAGAAATACAAGGTTTCTTACAGACTAACTAGAACAACAATTTAAGAAATTCATTTAGGGATAATTGGAAATTATACTTAAATAGATAGCGATAAATCAAAAGACAAAGAACTTGAAATCTGATTAAACTCATTCAATGTTCCATACAAAGATGCTTTCGAGTGCGTAAAACGTTCCAACCCGCGCTAGGAAGAATTAATCATTACTCCTAAGATGTTTTCGAAGTATGTGAAAATAAATGACAAGTGTTGACTATTTATTTACTTATTTCTTCACTTTCAATTATTTTTTATAAGTACATGGCTCATTCTATAACGCATACTATATTAATACAAGCTTCAAACATAATTCTAAAAAAAAAAAATCAGCAAATTGTTCATCAAACGTTTAAACTTTTTCTTCAGAATTTCTAGAAAAATTTCGAGTTTGCAGTTTTATAGGCGCAAGTTTGAAGTGGCTCAAAATGTTCGTTTATTTTTGGTTTTTCTTTGTTTGCTGACGGTGTTGTGGGTTTTCTCCCATATAAAAAATTCCGTCCATGCGTTATATGAAAAAAATGCACGACACCGTGAAGGCATTTTTTTTTTCAAAATCCATATTATATTTTAAGCTTTTTAGCGACTGAGCACTAATTGTAAACAATTTTTATTAATTTCACACAGGTCTAAATTTGTTAGTTCTAAACAACAGCAGGCACGGCTCGTGCCGCTGAGATAGGAAAATCCTCAATTTGCAATTCAGAGCTTGTTCCAAGGTTGAGTCGTCAGAAAAACGGAACATATTTACGCAGGAATTTAATTGTTTAGTAGCAAAGTAGGCTAAGATGAACTATAGTGGTTTTAAATTTCTGTATAAATAAATTCCAGTTTTTATCGTTTCAGGTATGGACTGACTTGAAGTCGAAAGCCAGTAGCAGACCACCTAACGCTTCTTTGGCGAAAGTGTTTTGCAAATCTATAAGGAAGCTTCCAGAATGCTTTGTTTGTCAATATATTTTAAAAAGGCTACACTTACTCGTCAGAAACAATTTCTATGGGGTTGGAAGCGTGCCTCAACCGTTTCATACTTCTGGCCAGTTCCACTAATCCATCATCGTCATCATCGTCGAACCGCAACTCTGTCGAACTCATTTTCACCAATTCTTTAACAACCCGCTTTCGTTATTATTTTATTTAAATACTATTAAACAGACTTGAAGCTTGGAATTCCGTACAACCCCTATTGCAGAAGCTGTGGGGATCCTAAAGAGAAAGAGACTGTTGAACATTTTCTCCGCAAATGTCCGGCTCTGGCGGCTAGGCGCTTGAGATTCCTTAGCGTGCCCTTTGGGGATGACTTGATGAAATTCTCCAGCCTAGATCCCTTTTCTCTCCTCCACTACATCAACAGCACTGGATGGCTGTAGAAGGTTTTCTCTTCCCATAACTTTTCTTTGCGGAGGTAATGGTCCACATTATGGTATCAAACTTGAAGTGTGCCTTAATTTGGTGCAATCGCTTTTTTTTAATTTAAATTTGTCATTTCAGCTGACAAAAATAATATATTATGATCACAATAGCGCTATTCTTCGCCGAATCAACACCCTAATACCAAATGAGATATCGTTAAATCAGGTCTTTTGTACACATTCGAAGATCGAACGCCATTGAGGTTCAGCGTACTAGACAGGATTAGTTTACTGGGAGAGAGAGACCCTCGTTATTTTGGCACAATTACGTAATGGATATTGTAGCGGGTAAAACAAAAACCTAACCAGAATGGACAGGTGAAGGTACCCTGCAGGATACTAACAACCTATTCGCATGCCGCGGTAAACCCACTAACTTAACAGCCCTCTCCCTTTGAACCCAACCTGGCGAAGCATAATGTTTTTTGGGCCTTGCCGTTAGATGAGTTAGACGATGACGATCGGCGACTACATCGTACTGGCAGGGCTTGATAGACTGCTACAATAACAACAACAATAGAAGAGTATAATTTTCCAGGCAACAGAATCAGCTCTAAGTTAAAAATGTAAATAAATCTTCTTCGCAAACGTTGCCTCACATTCAGAAATGCTTTGCATGTTTGAGTTAATGTATGCTTAAGACTTTGATAGTTTGAATTAATCGAAAAATTTAGGAACTCATCTTTTCACTTTTGAGGCGAATTTCGTTTTGATTCTGCTTAACTGGTAGAAATGTTGCGCGAATATCAAACGAATCCGAATAATAAATGTGGATCTTGAATGAAATTTTGTCCCCACCAGTTCGGAAACAAATTAAGCGTGCGCTTGTGTTTAAACACAAAATCGTTAGGTTTCTATTTTGATTCTCACAAAGCGATTTCCAATAGATTTTTACTAATTTCTAAGATAGAGAATTTCAGCTGATGCATGCATCCCGTACATCTATGTATAATACAAAAACATAAAAAAAATTATTATAATCTCTGAATATTTCCTCAAAAAGAGAAAACAGCTGGTGAAGATAACTCACATTTTGCTGACGCTTTTCTACAAGTACATATAAGACGGAAATCAATTAGCCATTCAGGGTTAATAAGATTTAATACTATAAATTCCAATTCTAATTTAATATTTATCAGGAAATATATCGTGGGGTAATGAGTCTGCGGAGTAGCTTTATAAATAAGAAACAATAAAATATTTAATTGTTTAGCTGGAATTGCGATAAGTCACAAAAATATTTATATAAATACTAAGTAATGGAGACACATACTTATATATGTAGGTGTATTCACTGGAAAAGTGTGACTAAAGTGTATTTTTTAAGACGTGTTCATAATAAACTGCGATTAAAGAGATATCGGTAGATATTTATGGTGAATACCACTCGGTTGATCTCGTGTCCGTTGCCTACCTCTTTTCATATTACTTACAAAATGCTTCTCATGAAAAACCACCTGTCGTCCATTGGCGGCTTGAAACAGTGCGTCACTTAATTTTTGGGTAATACATACTTACCACGTCGCGTTTTGGGTAATATGTACTTACCACGTCGCACCCAACAAATCGGGGTAGAAGCTCTGCCAAACACTTAACAAATAATTCCAATTATAATATATTTCTATATACATACATATGTATATGTGGATAGATAGAAATAAATCTGGACGCAAGGTCAAGCACTTGAGGCCACATGTCAGGAATGGTGCTCTTGATATTTATTTACAAGGCTGTAATAGTTTTTGACTTGTACGCCTAAACCAATGATATGAAATCAATTGACCTTAGATTGCTATCTCTGATCTGTGTGCCCACGTTTTAGAGAGCGGCGGGATTACCGTTGTCCCCCTAGGGATGACCGTCCAAATATTTGTAATCTAATAAAGGCACTATGCAGATGCAACTGACGGTACCAGGTCGATTTTCTTTGTTTTTGTGCCTTTCTTCGTAGTGTATCGGTATCAACCCAATCACGATGAGATATTGAGCATAGAAATGCCAGAAGATACATATCTAGTGGGATACGCGGGCGATATACCATACATACACATACCAGCTCGGGACACTGAGGATGCTAGAAGGAAGCTGAACCAAGTCATGATAAGGACGCAAATATGGCTTGAGAACCACGGCCTGGAACTCGCCCAACATAAAAAGGAAGTCATCCTTACGACACGAGGACACATGCCGCTCGAGGTCAGCATGCAAATAAATAGGCGACACGTCCTTAGTGATCCAAAAAGTAGTGAAATACTTAGGTATACAACTTGACTGCAGCCTTACTTTCTGGGCCCAGATACGGCATGCGGCTACCAAAGCAGCAAAGGTCACGGGTATGCTAAGTAGATTACTGACAAACATCGGTGAGCCAACGCGGAGTAAAAGAAAGCTAATTATGGAGGGCATAGCTTAATTCTCTTGTATGGCAGCGAAGTATGGGGAATTGTGTTAAACTGCAAAGCCAAGCGCAAAGCACTGGAAGCTGTGCAACGAACAGCGGCACTCAGAGCTGTCTCAGCCTACCGCACTGTCTCAGGCGCAGCAATTTTCATGATCAGCGGTCAGATACCCATCGACCTCATGGTCCGGGAACGAATGGATACGTTGGACTCCAAGAAGAAACACGTCATCACTAGCTTCTCAGAACGGAGATGCCAAACCATGCTGCGGTGGCAAAGCTGATGGCACTGAACCGAGTGGCAGATGGACGGCGAATCTTATTTCATCAATTGACAAATGGATCCAAAGAACTTTGGGGAAGTGAACTACTTCTTAACTCAGTTCCTCTCGGGCCACAGATACTTCCGGAGATACCTATACCGCATGGGCAAGGTATCCGACTCCAAGTGCATATGCTGCGAAGCGCTGAGCGATGACTCTGAACACACGTTTTTCAGTTGCAACAGATGGCTCGCGGAAAGAAATGCTCTGAGGGAGGAGACTCGTTTTAAGGCCCGAAAGGTTTATTGAAACCTTCTTCTTATCACAAAAAATTAAAAAACAAAAAACATTATTTAACATAAAATAACGAAATTATGGAGGAAAAACGCACAAACAGCGTTGACGAAAGTCTATATACAGAAGGAAGTTCCTATCTTGGTGTTGTTGTAGCAGCCTACTAAACCCTGTCAATGCAATGTAGCTACCGGTCGTCTTCGTTTAGATCATCTAACGGTAGGCCAAGGAAAATTGCTGTTTCGTCAGGTCGGGTCCAGAGGGAAAGGGGGTGTTAGGTGAGTGGGTTTGATGGGGCATGTGAAAAGGTGGTTAATATCGTGCGGAGTGCCTTAACATGCTGGACATAGGTATGTATAATGGGTATTCTGGATAGGCAGGAGTTTAGTCTACTACAGTATCCAGAACGTAACTGTGCCAAAGTTACGCGGAACTCTCGGGATGGCTGAAGCTCTTCATTTGCTGTGTGTGGTAGTTGGACTCCGCTTACGACACTCAGGGGTCGTGAGTTTAGGATGGTGGTAGTTTAGAACCGGCTGGCCAATTGCTTTAAATTTTTGTCAGCAACATTTCTTTGTTTTTGCCCCAAGTAGGTACTGCCCGCTAGCGATTTGAGGACCATGTTGTGCTTTTGGACTTTGGTAGCAATTGCGGTTGTGTGCACTGGGAAGAGGAGCAAACTATCATTCTCATGGCAGCCAGTTCTACGTTACCGAAATCTCTTGAGTTTTTGCCGACCAAGAGCTGCCGCTCGGAGATCCAGACGTAGCAACGTCGGAAAATGCGAATAACAAACTGCGCATTTTTTCCGTATAAAAAATATCGTGCATTCGTTCTTCAGGGAAATTGCGACTTATTGTCATTTCTTCATATCGTTTATAATAATTAAACAAACCAAAAACTCCAAAATATTCCACCAACGCAATTTCTATGAAGAAAAACCGTTCGAAGTAGTATTGACAGCTGATTGTCAATTTTGGAGGTAATCTGCCATATGTGAACGGGTAGATTAATTTTGTGGGTTTATTACTCATTACTGCATATGTGAACATACTTTTACTAAATGTACAGCTCATTGTTGCGTAGGCTAATGCCTCTTAAAAGCTGATTTTTCAAATCGTGATTTAAATCAATTGAATTTTCAATTTTTTTAATTTTAATTTCTGTCAAAATTTTTAATTACTTTTTTATATAATATATATTTGGTTTAATTCTTAATTTTTAACTTAATATTATTTTCTCGGTAGATGGCTGTAGTGATCGATATTAAAGTAACGATCAAACAATTTAAAGTTTATGTTCGTTGTCAAGCTGACATTTCAGACTATAAAGAGTGCGTGTAGCGTTGTACACATAACAGAAGTGAAACTTTCAAGGCAGACAGAGAAAGAGGGAGGGACCCGAGAGAGACTGAGAGAAAGAATATATTATATAACTTAATAAATTCACAACATTTGCAGATAATACAAATAGACAAAATTTACAAAAAAACGGAGAAGGGTCGACCGGTGTAGGTAAACGCCAGACACAAACCGTAGCAACAACGCGCACTACTCCGAGCGTTTATCACTTTATCACAAAAGCAGCGATTCCAGGACCGCAGCAACGGCACAAATTACCGCAAGGATAGCACTTTATAGACCAAAAAACGCTTCAAACTGTAGCCACCAAGGAAAAATAACGCCAAAAAGTAGGCACCAAAAATATATTTCCTACAAAATTGCACCAACAAACAAGCGCCAAAAAGTAGGCAGTGTTATTTCTCACTAGAAATAAGCAACCTCAAGGAAAAACTCAGGAAAAATAGCCTAAAGTGTATCTAAGATATAATATATAAGGTATAGCTCTCTCCCTCTCCTTTTCCTCTACGTTATATCTTTTTTATCTCTCGCGGAACGAAAATGGCCAAAACGTTGCATGGCCTTCAAATTTTACTCTCCATTCGCGTTCGTCCATCGACGCCTAAGAAGTTTCATTTCAAAAATTTATTTGCCTTATTTTGTTTGTTGCATTCAATTGTGAGTCACAGAGTGTTAACAATGAAAGTCAACAAAGAGAAAATTCGGTACATTTTACAGTTTCCCTTTGATATAGGCGAAAATACAAGCCGGCCGCGGAAATTGTGAATGGTGTTTAAGGCGCCGATACTGTAATAGCTAATTACGTGCAATTTTGCATTCGTCGATTCCGTTCAGACATTTTTGATCGCACAGACAGGCCCGTCGTTGAAAACATTGATAATATTGCAGAAATAAGCGAAGACGGCCGGCATGTTAGTAGTCGTAGCATCACCCAGGAGCTAAAGATAGAACATAAAACAGTTTTAAACCATTTGCTCAAAATTAAAATTATGGATTTCTTTTTCCTCAAATTAATATACATATTAAGGGCAAGTCAAACAAAGAATGAGTAACAGGAACTGATGACATATGTTTGCTTATTTAATACACAATTGTTTTTAGTGCCAGATAATGCAAAAATGGCAAATCATTCGCTTCTACTTTTTCTATTCGTATTAAGCAAAGACGCCGTTTTTACGTTCCCACTAGAGTTGGCTCTACGTTACCCGAACAACTCGGATTTATATTCGGCCAAGGACTATCACTTCAAGCATTTCCCGTACATGCATTGTTTTTTCTACATTCGCACGGTGGTTCTTTTTTTTTTTTGTAAAATTTCGGTCCTCGATCGTTTACCTCGCGCAATACTGATATCACACGATGTTAGTACTTTGAAGGGCTCAATCGCCACCAGCCTTATTGAAAAGTTGATTGGAAAATTGTATACTCTTTTAGCAGTCAATAGTCGCAACGAATTGCCCATTAAAGTGCACGTCCTCTGTAAGGTTAAGCACGCGGTCGCGAGAATAAGATGGACGAGTAAGTAGTACAAAACAATATTTTCTTTGTTCCTTTAACCCGCATGCCAACAGTGGATTCACTTCGAAGCTTAATGAGTACGGATTGTTTGCACAATTTTGCCTACGTCATCCCTACGAGCCCTTGATGTCATGTGGATGCTTTGAAAAATCTAATTGAGCGTGACACCAGTAACCGCATATAGTGCCGTCCATTTCTATGAATGTGTTTATGCAAGTAAATATGTTTGTATGTACATATAAAACTTAAGTGAGCACTCATATCTACTCATATGTATTCGACTTATGTATTTTTAGTTTGAAACTAATAATTTTAAGCTCATTACGATTCAGGGTTAGACATTTATCAAAGATGCTGACAGCAGCACCAAGAAAAACAGCAATACAAATAAATAAGAAAAACTTGACAGTTCATAAAAATTTCTTACGCTGCAAAAGGTAATTAGACACAAAAAAAGCCAACTCAAAAGACGCAAAACACAATTTTATTGAAAGAAGCAGATTTAGAAATTGTAGAATTCTTTTTTGTATATTTTTTTTTAATCTTTATTCCAAGATTACCTCATCCTGGCCATAATATAATACTACTTTTCAATTGTAGTCTCCAGATTTACCATACCACACAAATTAGACAGTTAAAACTTGGAAACTCGAAAGAGCTGTTCGATTTTTACTTTCTTGACGTCGCACTCGTAGAAAGCGGATTTTAAGCATTCAAATTAATAGCCGTTAATGGAGAAAAGCACTAACAATAAAATGCTACTAAAATATGTATATACAGCTTGTTAACGGGTTAGAACATGACCAAGAACCGGTTCAAGTAAAATTTGTGTTTGGTATTTCTACCTATTGGATTTATTTCTCCTCGAAACCAATTTAAGCAGACACAACCATACGAGCATATACAGTTAAGTTCAGTTAAAAAGAAGCGTAATACAAAAATAATTATTTAAATACATAGTTTTTAAACTGCCTAAAAATTCAAAAAACTTTGGCTGAATCGATTTTTTTTTGTTCAAATATTATACATACATATGTACATAGTAAATCTGCCCCTCGACAAATGACAGTACATCAATATTTTGATCAGAATTTTTTTAAAGGTATCAAAAACTATAGACATAAATCTTAGTTTCATTTTATGCAAGATTTCCCTAAACTTTTCCCCAATTCCACAGTTTTTAACTAGAATTTTACAAAGATTTTTGCTATGCAGTTTTATAGTTTATTAAATTCTATCACAATAGTTTGAGGTGCGTAAAATTCCCGTTAATTTTTTATCATTTTTTTCGTCAATTCGTTACATGGAGAAAATGCACGAACTCGTCACGGAGAGGATTTACAATATAGCCGTAATGCTATGCAGTTGCCAGAGAATTTAACATTTTCACATGAATCTAATCCAGAGGTCGGTAAAGCTTACTTGTGCGAGCAGTAAACTTAACGTACTCTTACGTATGCTACAGTAATCATACTTCGATATATGAATAAAATGATTGAAAAAATATTTTGTGATTCCAAATGCGTTTGGTGGTATGCAGTGCGCAAAAATAATAATCCTGTGAAGCCCGAAACATTTTTATAATGGAAGCAATGTAATTGAGTTCTGAAGAAATGTAGATAACAGTTTGTATCCTCAGCCCGACAATTTTCTTTTAAGACATTATCATTTACTAATAAACTACGTTTTGAAGCTAAGACTTCTTTGTTGTCACTTTAATTTCTTTTAAAATAATCTAGGATTAAGTACAAAATAAATGGTACGAAGTAATTCAATTGCTTAATTTTTTTATTAGAGTTAGTTAAGAATCGACGTTTCTTATTTTATTATTCGAATATATAAGTTATAATTTTATACGTATGTGTGTGCATATATCACAGTTGAGAACAATAGTATTAATTTTTCTTTTTTTCTTTGACAATTCGAAGACAATTTTTACTATTTTTCCTCACTGTGCACTGCGATTACTCTGTGCTCACTAACACACTCGAAAAGCCGATTTTTGCCGACCTTTGATCTAATCTAACTTGTGATTTTTGCTTCTAAAGGTCGCTCTTGCGCCTAGTACTCTCGCACAGCTCATCTAAAAAGTTACTGTCCAGTTTTCTTCGCTGAAGCGCTCATCACTTCTTCTTCTAGCGTATGGCATTTGCGATATTGCAAGAAAATTTGAATTTTGACCTGTACGAGAAAATTACTGTTTGCCAATAAAGTTGAGTTCAGTATTTTCGTTTTAGTCAATAATGAACACTGATTTCGATACCAATATTTTCTAAGAATGCTCTTACAATTTCCTTAACATTTTTTTTCGACCCTGTAAGATAATGCGCTCCAGTGACCGATCTTCCATTGAATTCGTGTTTTAAGAGCTCTTGAGCTTGTTTTTACACTTCAAAGAGCCAGCGTTCTTATGAATATTCAAACAAAAAAAAGTCCGACGCCAGACTTTGTGAATTTCCAATTTTTACACCAATATCTAGTACTCAATTTTTATTTCTGTAAAGCCGAAATGTAGGTACTTACAATTTCAATGAATGGTTTGAAATCGGTAAGCTGAGCTTGCTTTATACTTTTAAAGTTACTTTCCTCTGAGAAATAAATAATGTATAAAAACTACGTCTTTAGGTAGAATAATTGATTTCCCTGTTGAGTCTTTACCTGCCGAACACAATTATGTTTTATGTGCATGCTGTCTGTGCGATCCAGTTACCGGTCGTCTTCGTCTAACTCATCTCGCGGTAGATCCACGTGCTGTTTCGAGAGGTTGGGTCCAGAGGAAGATAGGTGTTAGGTGATTAGTTTTGATGGGGCATGTGAAAAGGTGGTTAGTGTCGTGCGGTCAGCCTTCACATGCTGTTGTCCAGATTATTGGATGTAGAACTCTAGAACTTATAGTAGCATTTAATAAACATGAAACTGCTATTTACATACGCGCAACTGTACGCGAGGTACATACACATGAGACTGCTCATCACGCTATGGCGTCAGCTTAACGCTTGTTCTATTTATTGCTGACTACATCACTTTTGCTATTAAGAGTTTTGTAGATACCGCATCGCCGCTCCGCGATTGTGCATTAAACCAATCAATTTTATTTATTCGAAAGAAAGACAGGCCAATCAACATTTTGTAGGTTTCAAAATTTGTTGGGTCCCAGCAAACCGGTTGCCCACGTTTTTAATTTTTTATAAGAAGTTAATCAAACCAATGAGTCTGTGTATCTTACGAGTGTTTTTTTTTTAGGTATACGAGTATATGTAGATTTTTTTTACAGTTACTTTTTTCTTTTTTCGATTGTACCCATATTAAGTCGGAACGAAATTAATAACTAGTATTCACTTTTTTCCTTACAAATCTCTATCGATTAATCAGTGTGGATGGCTTAAAGAAAGGTACATTTGGGCTTAAATAATCAGTTCATCGAATAAAGGAAAAAACACGCTTGGAATATTTGCTTCTCCACTATACTTCAAGTTTTACAAATGCGTTGAATACTTCGCGTGTTTTTCTACCTTTTTATGAGCACAATATGCAAAGTCGCTAAACAAAATTTGGACAACGGTGAAGCTATATTTTCGATTGCTGCTATTAGTGGGAAACACACTTTTTCGAATATGGTAAACGGAGCCGAGCGAAAAAAAAGAAAATTATAAAATAACAAAAATGGGTTAAGAGACTTCGTGAATTAGCCACGATTACGATTAGTAGTCGGTAAAGTGGTGAATGATTAAAAGAGCGGAAAGCGTTAAATTCTAGGTGCTGACCAATAATGATAGAATACACGATTGCGCTATCTCAAGGCCGTGACGTCAGCACTGAGATATAATTCAATTTTGAAGGGAAGCTGCGAGTTTCTGGGTTTTTACCAATAGTAATTTGCCAGAAAAAAACAAAACAGCTGCCTAAAATTTTAAGCAAATCAGAAAATTTAGCTTTGGGAAAAACTAATATATAGAACTTAGATTTGAGAGAAGTAAGTAAATCCGCTTTGAATTCTAGTTGCAGAATAATAAGTGCCCAGGTTTTTCAGTTTTTCTTTCTCCCTGTTTCATTTATTTCACTTTTAACTTTCAAGACAAACAAAATGTGAAACGTGAAATTTGAAAGTTTTTAATGGTTTTCTGTTCATTTACTATTTTGAATACGTTTCTCTTTGGAAGAGAACAGATGACAATTCGCCAGAATTTCCCTCCTGAATAATTTTTACCGGTTAACTAGCCGAACAAGCCTATTAGCACTCGCGCTTCTACAATTTAACCGGCGGTATTTTATTTCTATTAGCTAACAAATCTCAAGTGATATGTTTTCTACCACTGGGTGTTGCAAGTAATGGAAAATTTTGCGTTCGTTAACATTTTGGCTTTTCTAAGCCTTGGGAGAAAGTGTTTGATTACGCCCTTGGTTTGGATTGATGGCTGGTAATGGCTAATTTCGAATTCATCGAACACAAATATCATTTTGTTTTATTATATTTCCTGTGCTGACGTCACTGAAAACAGCAGATTCTATTAACTTCGGCAAGAAAAAGCGGTAATTTGCATATTTTTTATTATTAACGATTCTTGTTCTTTTTGCAGGCGCGTTGTACAACTGCTCCTAGTACTATATATAGAAAAGGGTACCAGTAAGCCATTTTCTTTTGATAATTTAACTTGTTTTAAGAAGCATTTTAGGTACAATATAATCCCAAATTGTGCACCGTAAGGTCAAACCGGTCTTAGTGTTTGTTTGTAAATAAGTTATTTATTGCGTATGGTTTAGCTTGAGCGTCTACCGATAATATATAGTTTGGCATCAAATGTTATGCCCAGATATTGGGCCTCGTCGACATATGGGATTATCGACGCATTTATGAACGCTATTTACAAGCGTTTTTTAGGAAAACACCATCATATATATGTGCAGACTTGCTTTTGAGTTTGTTTTGCTTATGGCGCAACCTTTGCATTCTCCACATTGCGGATTCTGACTAAGTTTGTGGATTTTCCTATTGCGCTAAGTTCAATTTGATCATAACTCAGGCGTTATAACAGGCAGCGTCTGTGGTACCGGGTGCCGGTAATTGTTCAATAAAACGCAAAATAATTGTTTAATCATCAAAATTTATTTTGTCGCCTTCAAAATAGGCTCCATTCGAAGCAATACACATATGCCAACGATTAGTCGTCATCAAAGCACCTTTTAAACGCGTTTGAAGGGATCTTCTTCAGCTCCTTCAGCGAATTCTTCTCAATGGCCTCTATCGACTCAAAGCGGCGTCCGCGGAGTGACTATTTAAGTTTTGGGAAAAGGAAAAAGTCACAAGGGGAAATCCGGTGAATACGGTGGTTGTTCGATGATATTTGCCGAGTTTTTGGTAAAAAAAGTGTTCACAATACGAGCGTTGGAAGACGTTACGTTATCATCGTGCAAGATCCATGAGTTTTCATTCCAACGAGCTAATTGACACATCACGCTCAACTCTGACACTATAGAGGACAGTTGTAGCAACATTCCAGCAAAAAAAAATAGAGATATGTGTAACACGCGTTTTTTAAATCAACAATTCCCGAAATTTTTTTGACTCAATGTACATATGTATGTATGTATATATCTCTAGAAAATTGTAAACGCCCTGAAATCAATTACTGCTGTCGTACAAAGTGGGCAACCACTTTGCACTTTGTGGCTACAACACTATATGCGAATAAATCGTAGAAACGAGTTTTTGGTTTAATATTTCATCTTCAGGGCGTAAGAAAGTGGATCTTTAATTCACATTCAGCCAGCTTTCACAAGAAACTTTTATCATTGAAGAGCTTATGCTGATCGGATTTGACGGGCATGAAACCTGGGCGATATGTATCACCAGGCGCCCGCATAAATTAATTAATCAAGCTACTTACCTAGGTGACTCTAGAATAAAAAACTCAAAATTACCACAGAAACTTTATCATTGAAGAGCGTATGCTGATCGGATTTGACGGGCATGAAACCTGGGCGATATGTATCACCAGGCGCCCGCATAAATTAATTAATCAAGCTACTTACCTAGGTGACTCTAGAATAAAAAAACTCAAAATTAAATCGATCATGTTGTGATATACTGAATCCGTATATCTTTTTGCAACATTTACCTTTAATGCCTCAACTGTTTCCTAGAAGGTAAATATATATTTGATTAAATATAAAAGTGTTTGTCAAAAAAATTTATATACAAATACATATGTATATTTAATACCTATAATAAAAGTTTCAGCTTTTTCAACGAAAATCTCTTGAAAAATATGCATTTTAAAATGCAAAAGCTGATGTTCGTGTTTTGTCATAGTTGGCTTGCATCCTTAATTCAATGAGTTTGAGTTTTGAAGTGAGTGCATTAAAATTGGTGTTCTTGCTGTTGTTGTTAGAGGAGCATAAACAATCTCCATACATTTACGGGTAATGCTGCTGGAATGACAATCCTTGGCCGGTTATATGACAAATCCGGGATGATCTGGTAACGAAGAACGGACCGAACATCTTCTCTTTGATTGTTGAGGTGCTTGATGTAGCAGCGTAAACATTCCGCATACATATACGAGGAATGTTGATGAAGTGACAGCTTTTGGCTGGATATAAATCCGGGTCGTTCCGGTGTCGTGGGAACGGTCTTGTGTTTGGAAGTTTCTATTGCTTTCGTTTATTCTTCCTCTTCACAAATAAGTAATTCACCTTACTTTTGTTTGTATATTCTCGGAGCCGACGTCACAGCGAATTCGGAAGGCGCAATCTCTTATTCTATAACTCTTGAATAAACTCTTTTTAAATTCGCTATAAAAACAGTGAGAGCAAATTCTTGTATACTATTTAAATCCACCAGGATTATCATTCTGCCAGAGTATGCGTTAAATTCGCTTACATTCTCATAATGTTTTTTCGGGTCAAAAATATAAATAAAAAAGATAATGGTTTCTATTTATTTTTTTCCCATTGATTTCTATTTATTTCCTGATTCATGGCATGGAAATGTTAGTGGTTGCCAAAACAACAAACTACGTACATATCTTGTATTCTCAAGTATTTTTCAAGTTCCACGCTTTTTATAACATTATTCTCAAGTAATTTGGTCTATTGGGTAGAATTTATCAATCAATTTCTGGTGAGTATCGAAACTGTTTGCGGCCGCCGTACCCGAATGGTTGGTGCGTGACTACCATTCGGAATTCACAGAGAGAACGTTGGTTCGAATCTCGGTGAAACACCAAAATTAAGAAAAATATTTTTATAATAGCGGTCGCCCCCAGCAGGCAATGGCAAACCTCCGAGTGTATTTCTGCCATGAAAAAGCTCCTCATAAAAATATCTGCCGTTCGGAGTCGGCTTAAACTGTAGGACCCTCCATTTGTGGAACAACATCAAGACGCATACCACAAATAGGAGGAGGAACTCGGCCAAACACCCAAAAAGGGTGTACGCACCAATTATATATAAATATCGAAACTGTTTAGTTTAGTGGAAAATGCTATTTACAAGACTGATGTGCAATAAAAACTTAGTTAAAAAACATATTTTTATTGAATTTGACTCTCCAGCTGCAAGTGAAACGGAAAATGAGCGTAAATTCATTCACCAGACCAAATGTCTGGTAGGTAAGAATATTAAAAAATTTCAATAAAATATAATGAATTTCAATATACGGAGGGGCCGGCGCTTCATTATTGTGATGACCATGTCTTTATATTTTAACAAAAAATGAGAGACTATTGCCGATGATGCTCGGAATGTCACCAAGAAGTCGACAAGGAAGGACTGTCATATCAACAGCTTTCCCCAAATATTTATAGGGAATATGTTCGTGCTTACAAAAACAACATGACTTAAAGAGTATTGGTTTTAACGTTTGTTTCTCATGGTATCAACTCCAATGATCCCACACGACAGTAACGAATTCGCTCGAAGTGACTTCACTATAACAGTTTTTTTCTTGCTGATGGTGATGTCAAATGCCCTGTTTCTTCGTTGATGCCTGATTTGCTTGTTTACAAAATTGAAATAGCAAAGACACAACACATGTAAATGTTAATCTTGCTCCATGCGACTCATCCAAGGTGAATTGATTCTATCAACCTTGGGACTAAACTTTTATGATTTTACTTTGAAAACACCTTTTCGTTTTATATGCTTTCAATACAAATAAATATTTTTAGATATAAATATTCACTAATAAATATTTTTTTAAAACTTATTTTGTGAAATGTTTTATTTTTCCAATGAATTTTTTTTTCTTGGGGCTAGTTGGTTGAAAAAATATAAAAGTGATCCGCTTCTTTGTTGTTGCATTATTTGATTATTTACATTTTCGATTGAAAGTTGACAATCAAGCAGTCGAATTGCAAAATCAAAATAAATATTGTTGATCGAGCCAAGGCGAATCTATTAAAGGTGGTATCGGCAAATCAGCTGATTTGTATTTTTTTTCGCCGTGTCCATGTGGCTGTCAGCCCAGAATGAAACAAGGCGAATTCATTATTTGCTTTCTAATTTGCCAATCAAACGTACAAAACATTGTTGTTGCTGTAGTGCCACCACCTTTAATGAATGCGCCTTGGATCGAGCGAACTCACGTTCTATGATTTCGCCTTGACCACGGTTATACAGAAAACTTTCGGGGTGTTACATAAATATCGATATTTTGTTTCGATAAAACGAAAATTTTAAACTCGATGTACAATAGTTTTTTCTTAAAAATGACATTGAATCATTAAATTGTGCAGAAAAATAAATCTAAGAGAATAACGCAAATCCTTATTTGAAATAGTATCTGAAAAATATTTAGCAATTAGTTGCATCGGAAAAATAGCAAAGTACCCAAACTATAAGCCGCCGGCACGTTCGGTTTTCAGTTTTAAGATGGGGATACACCCCTATATCCCCCCTCCCCCTTTTAACCTTTTTTTTAAAGCGATATACATTATACTAAAGTTTCCAAAAAAAAAAAAAATAATAATAATGAAAGAAACATCTGTAATTAATTTTTTTCGTTTCAATGATTTTTTCCGGATTTTATATATGAAAAGTAATTTAAAAATATAAAATTCTTCGAAATATTACACAAGTTCAAAAATATCCAATATAAAATGTCTTTTTTTATATTTATTTATTTTGGAAATTTAAATTTCCCGCCTATTCAAGTTCTGACTATCAAAAAGGCGAATTTTCATGTGTTTTATAAAATTTCGAAACTACCGCCAATATTTCTTATTATAACCGTCATGCAAAATATTAATTGTAATTAAACTATAAACTGTCATTAAATGCGGTTATCAATATTGTTCAACACGATATTTTTTCAACGTCAATTTTCTTATAATTTTGCAACATGTCAGGTAAACACCCCACTTTACACCCTGACTTAGAGAATTTCAATATCTTTGAATCTTTTCATAAACTGATTAGCAGTGAAGATAAAGCTATTTCTTTTTGGAAGAAATAACCTTAATACCTTCACGTAATTCACCACCATCAACATGTTGTGGGCTCCCAATGTCCGTAGAAAAGCCCTCTGAAAAGAAACTTGGTTGGATATGGAGACGTTCATCAAAAGGTTCAAAGAAGAAATAATCTAAGTCATGTCGTAAGATAGTAAATCCGAGTATTGGTACCTTTTTTGATGGTACTAGCTGTCGCATTTTCTTGCGAGAAGTCCTCCCAATCATCATCTGTTTCGTCATCGAGATGAAAATCAGTGATGTGTACGAGAACTTACTGTCTTGGCGTCAATCGAATGATGACTCCCAAATCAGTTGGCACACAATTGTCGATTACTTCAGCTATTGTCGTGAAATAGCTGAAGTCATATCATCACACACTGATGTTGTACTCGGGGGGCGAAGGTAAAACGGTCCAGATTGTTGAAACGTTTCTAACAAAACGAAAATACAATCGTGGTCGTATTACCGAGCAAATGACAATAGCTCTCCTCGGTTTATATTGCAAGGAAGATAAATCTGGTATTTTCTTTAAAGTAAATGCGAAGAGCAAAAAGGAATTATGTATCAGTATCAAGGAATTAAGCAAATGTTTTCTTCCTCAACTGTTCATTTGCAGACAAACCATAGCAAAGGAGAGTTTGTGAACAAATCTGATAAAACAAATACGATCAATGATTTGGAGAACCAAAACAAATTGTTGAAAAAAAGTATTAAATGCCGTAGAACACCAAAACTTCTTTATCAATATATGAGTTTATATTGGTACACGAAGAATGTTTTAAACAACTTTGGTGATAAAGGTTCCCGAATCATGCAATTCCTTTTAGACATCAAAAAAGTGTATCCAGGAACTGCGGACGGCGAATTAAAAGATGGATTGACTTTGAAAGAAATCGATCCTCCTACATTACAACCAGAAGTTGAAGTTTTGCTTCCCCAGCAAACGGCCTCGCCTGGAAACTAATGTAGAAGAAGACGATGATGAAGATATTGATGCAACATTTTAATTAGACTCATCTCATTCTGAGATATTGCCAGATGATTTTTATTGAAGTCTGAGAACAGTTTTAACACGCGTCAAAAGAGTTGAGAATTTTTCATTGGATTCATGGTAAATATTTTTATTCTTCATTACAAAAATGATAAACTAGTCGTCTTTTTTCCCCCATCCATATCGTAAAGAAAGATAATACAATAATCGATGATAAAACACACCAATCGATGATCAAACACATCGATCGATTATAAAACACATCAATCGATGATAAAACACACCTCGAAAGCTAAACGAGATATCGAAAAATTTTACTCCTATATTTTGTCTTATCTCGCCGAATTCTATCGAAACTGAAGAAAAAATTATTACTATTATTATTTTTTATTTAATATCTCGAAAACTAAGCGAGATATCAACAAATTTTACTCCTTCATTTCGTTTTCTTTTGTCGAGTTGAGTTAAAGAACAAATTGTATAATAATAAATAAAGAACCGCAAAATATTTGAGCATTCTTTGCCTGTGTAATAATACAGTTAAAATTTATCAAACAAGTCAATAGGGTGGCGTCACCATGCATCATATGGGTTAGTTCTCGTTCTGCAATACACTGTGGTTCTGCACACAAAAAATTTATAGATTTTTATTAACAATATTTTTAAGTTATCGGCAATATTCATCGATTTTTTTGTATAAATACTGTCGAAATGTACTACAATGTGTAAAGAGAAAGTGAAGTTTGACACTTAAGTGTATTTTCTTTAGTGTATTTAAGTAATTGAAAGGAGCCATATTTTAAAACTGTTATTTAATAACTTTCGAGTGGAGAAAAAAATTATTTCGATCTTTGAGATTTCGATTGGTATTCCCTACACTTTTTTTGACAATTTTTTCCCCAAGAGCCCATTAAATGTATAAGTACCCTTCATTTGTTGTAAGGACAAAAATGCGTATTAAACAATTACTCGCCATGTAGCGTAACACTACAAATGCACACGGTTATTTAGAATTTTTCCAATAGCAATCTAAATGTATTTCAGGTACAATATAGTTCTATTTGGATATTCTCCTGCCATTGACCGTGTTCTTTTTTTGCCTTCATCATACAAGTGATCACGTGTGACCTTTCAATGAGGAAATGATAAAATGGAAAAACAGCAGCTGTCGCGAACACAGCGGCAATAGTAGCAAAGCAACCCCAAAACACACTACGATAAAAACTGGTTGTTCACTAACGATGCGTCAGATATCCTTTGAGAAATAAATTTCGTGCGCGCTTTTAAAGGTATTGCAAGTACGCGAATTCCCGCAGGTAACGTTTTTGGCGCGCATTAAGCATTTTTTCTTTTACACATTTCTCATTTTTTAAGTAATGTTTCATGAAATATGTTGATACGCCCGCAATTTCTATAGGAGAGAGAAAAAGACTGACTGGTTGTAAAAGATTTTCAAGTGACAGCAAGTCCCTATCTCGCTCCCACATAGGTTGCAGAACGTTATTTAAGAAACATTCTTTCAATTTTGTTCAAACACAAATATTCACTTCACTAAAAAAAATATCCAAATTTGCTTTCATTTGATTTAATTGCCACGCATTGAAAACACAGACAACTAGCACACACATTATAGCCACGTCGTCTTTCGAATGTAGTGTTGTAGTGTCGTCGTTTCCAAGGCAATAAAAGCCACAACTTTGGGGACTAAATAGCATGTATGTGCGCCCCAAATAAAACCACCAAACGACTCCACTGTGCAGCTGCAAATGACGTTTCAAAACGTGAAATGCGGACATGAAACGGAAAAACGAACGTTGAACGAACCAATGAGCGCACAAACGCGCGCGCGTTTTTTGTCGAATAATGCTGACACATATATATATATATGTGTGTATGCTCGGTGTTTAGTGCCTACGATGCGAAGAGAGGCGCGCACAAACGGGCGCAACGCGATGGCTCTTTGACGATGACAACGCGTATGAACAGCAACAATACGGTGGATCTTCTTATCGGGAGCGCGAGTGACGGGGAAGTTTTATGAGAAAAGTAAAGAAATATAGCAGCAAATAGTGAAGAGCTCAGCTCGCGCGTGTATAATTCAAATTTCGAATGCACGGAAATTTTAAACTATGTTGCTCAGAGAAAGCAAGGAATTTATGAAAAATTTAATGATGCATACACATTTTCTAAAAAAAAAAATAAAGACAACATATATAATTAATAGTTGGAAATGCTATTTAATTTTCGTAATCATATCGTGGAGTATTAACTATGTGTGAACTTTTTGAAATTAATCGTATAGGTAACACATTTTCAAGTTACCACTGAAAAAATTACTTTTTAAAATAATTCTTTAGTTTTCTAAATCATCTAAGTTATCTTCCTTTCTTTTTTTTATTTTGGTTCAAAGCACGAAATTAAATTTGACTTTGATACATGGCTCCGCGTGCCAAAAAAAAAAAAATACTAATTTGCTGTTACTAACTCTACTGTACTATTATGTAGAATCGGCGGGCGATATAGGCGGAAGCGCTATTTAACTTCGAGTAGCACATTGCGTAATCATGATTTCTATGAAAAGCTAAAATGTGTCATCACTCTCATCACTTCCTTCTTATGCGCTTCTTCGTCGCTTTTCAACGTGGAGTTCACTCGTTGTTTCTATGTTGTGCCTTGTCAAAAATTAATCAACAAAAACTATTCATCTTCGGCATGAAGAAATGTGCTTTAAATTATCGCTTGCAAAAAATGTTTACGTAATAGTGACTCACAAGTGAGAAGTTCCAAATTATAAATTAGCTATTCAACGCTGCCAAAGTAATTTAATCCAGAAGTATGTTTCACAAAAATTAATCAAATAAATGTCCTTCGAAGTTATGACAATACGTATACTTGCTCCATTCACATAAATTTCAAATTCTCAATTCTTTGCCCTTTCTTTCAACTCCTTTTGCTTCAACACACACACACACGTGATATTTTATATATCAATTTAATTAACACGCCAGTTTTTTTTTTTTCGTTTTTTGTTTTTAACTGCTCAAAAACTTCAAGCGGAAAGTTTAAAATCAACCCATTCCGACCATCAAAATCAAGTAAGCGCGCACAGCAACGAGGAACCCAACTGCGACAGCTCTGCTACTTTCTGTCAACCACAATTTTTTTTGTGTGTGATTTTATTATTCACACTTTGCATTTTCTTTCCTTCAACTGCGATTTTGTGCGATCGACACGAATAAACGAACCGTATACTACCACGAACAACGAACGAATGAATTGTGAAACAGAAAAACGAGACAGAAATGCGTTCTTCCAAAAAATCAACCTCCACTTCAAACTATTGCCCCGACCAAACCAGACGAGCGACCATACGACCATACGACGACGCCAGCAACGCAGACAGGGGTAATATACTGGCTGTGGTTCGCTCTGACAACTACATAACCAATTTGTATTTGAATTGAGTATTGTTTTGCTGAAGTACTGGGAAAGCCAAAAGTTTTGTTCCTACTGCGTCGGTTACATATTGCGCACAGAGAAGTTACTTCTCGGTTTACATAAGCAGATTTTTTTATAGGAGAGGAAACCAAAGGGGGGCGGCAGCGTAGTGTGAAGTCGTCGTCGTCGTCATCGTTGTTAGAGCAAGAGAATATGAGAGGTAGTGGAGATTGCTTGCCTTTTATTATATAAGCAAAAAAGCTTTCATCACATAATTTCTGGTTGCTACGTGTGCGAGGGTTTTGGGTATTTTCGTTGTTTAGAAAGGGTATAAAGGGGTAAGAGAAACGCTCGCGCTGGATAGCTATTTAGGCAGCGCTGTTGTGCAGACAGGGGAAATAGTTGAGACGAGCGACTTGGAGCTTTTTGTTTTCTGCAGCTCGCGTTGTAGTATATGTAGTTTCAAATGTTGATAGTTTTGCTAGTTGGAGCTGGCTTTCTTGTTAATTTGCAGCTTTGGCTGCTGTTGGTTCTCATTTTTATGCTCTTGCAGCGCCTCAATTGTAATCTGGCTAATATAGTAGTGGTGAAAGCTTTGCGCTGCTAAAATCAGCAGTAGCAGCAACAACTGTGTGGTTGCCCAGCAAATCGACATGTATACATAAAACAATTATATGTATATACATACATGTATTTACATAAAAGCGTACTCGTTTATTATACTTACATATGTACATAGACACATATGTGTTCGTATATGTACACACATACATATGCGCATAAACAAGTTGAGCAAGTTTTGTCGTTGACACACATTTTCTACTGTTGGACCGCCAGCGCTGCTCTTGTTGTTTTGTTGCTTTCACACTGCTGCCACCGCCATCGTTTCGTTGTAGCACGAAAAGTTGCTAGCTGTATCGCGTTGTGGAGCAGTGGGGCACTTGGCCCATGTAGGGGCTACTATGCTCCATGTATGAATGTCTGTATGTTCGTTGTTTGCGGCTGGTTTGTGTTGCTACAACTTTTTCTTGCCTGTTTGCGGTGCTATCGAAGCGATGGGGCGTTCGTTTCTGTTTTTTTTAAGGAAATTTCCACTACTCTCTATTCCAACGGTGTTGTCATCTTTGCTGTTTCGCTTTTTGTTTTTAACTTCGAAGTAAATGCGGAAACTACAATATGTTTTCGTTTTGGAAAAAATGTATGCATACAATAAAAAAGAGAATAAGATTTGCTGGGCCTTAGCAGCCGTGCACAGGAAATTTTTTAATTGAGTTTCGATTTTCTATTAACATTTCGAAATTGGATAAAATGCGAGCAGCAAGTCAGGTTTGCCTTCCTCCGGAATTTATATGAATATTCTATCAATTTGGAATAATTTAGTTTGGAAATTGCTTTGCCCTACTTTTTGCATCTAACAGTTCAATTTGAGGAAATTCTAGGTTAAAACTAGGGCGGTGATCAGTATAAAGGGGGAATATACATACATACTTGTAGCATGTGAGTATATATTTAAAAAAATTTCGAATGTTTCAATTATCACATAAATATTTCAAAATTTATTAATAGCATAGTAGAGACGGTAAGAACATACACACATATACATACATATAAATGTATGTATGTATGTTCAAACTAAATGGTACTTTCCGTACGCTTTTTGTGCAAAAACAATTAAAACTAAAGTAGCAATTATCCTCAGGCGAAAAAATTAAGAATAATACCTACATATGATTAGATTTCGTATGTTCATTTTGTGAGCTCAAATACGAAACCTAAATATTTTTAGGTCACTAAGGCAGTTTAAATCTATGTAACGTGTAACAGTTCTATGACGAAGAAAAAAAATAGTTATATCTAAAAATAAAAACTTCCGTTTATTATAAGATAATTAAAAACACAAGAATTATCAAGTATATTCCGCGTATTTTGGTTGGAAATAAAATTTTATTGATTATGAGCATGGTTATGAGCATCTTTTCCTCAAATTCGAAAGAAAATATCTAATTAAAAAATAAAAAATATCGTTTATAATGGACCTGCAAAATATGTACATATGTATATTGTAGATATGCATACAAAGTATATATGTACATATAAAAATAATATTCGAACTATAAAAGTATTTCTAATTTCGTTATAACGAAAAACTTTAGATAGACTACAATTTGTGGATTTTTTCCGATTTCTTATTCAATTACTGTCTTTTCCTTTTTTTAACAAATTTCAAAAATAGTATCTGGTTTAGTAAAAATTACCTATGTATGCCTTCTTCTTGTTTTCACCGTGAAATATTTACGTATTTACAAAAAAACAAACGAAATAAGAATTAGTAATGCCAATTAATTTATAATACCTCCTGTTGAATGCTGAATGCCCTTAATTTCTGCGGGTTCCTGCTTGTCTTGCTGATAATTTTTCCATATCAGTATTTATGATTCCAAATATTAGTTCTGAAATGAAAAAAGAAATAATTTGATTACTTTAAGCACTATTTTGGGGTATTTAAAATATATATGTATGCTATGTTAAAAATATTATCTATGTATGTACAACTATGTACATGTATGTATGTGTATATAAACATATGTTAAAATTTAATTCAAAATAAGGAAGAACTACAATTGCAATTCCAAATAAAATATGGTAACTATGCTCTACGAAAATTCGAAAGACACGTATAGATTTTGCTATAATACAAATGTTTCATACTTAAAGTACAAGAGAGGGGAATATAAGAAGACAGCGGAGAATAATTGTACTCTCCATTATATTAGAGAGAGACAATATCATTCGTTGCTTTCGATCAATTGGCAAAATCTCACAAGTACTTTTCAACCTTCTGAAATTTCGTTTACGAATGCAAACAAAAGTTAAAATGGAGTATGGCATTTGGCAGCAACTCAGTGAAGAAAATTCATTTCGCTATTTGCATTGCATTTCATTGCTAACCTTTGGTTTACACAAGACAATTCTCTGAATACATTTGGAAACACGTATTAGCTGAAAAAACAGAAAAACGCACGGTGTAGAGAATTCAGAAGGAGTAGTCAACATCAGACCGTTAATCTGGGGCTTGTTCGATGCACCTAATAAAAGATGCACTGATGACAATTTGCAACACTGTTGCAATTCCTCAACTGATACTTTTCTGATGTTCGGCAAACAAAAAATTTTTGATGCCGATTTATTTGTATTCGCGCGCAACATTTCCCGAATTTTCAACACTTCGAACTTGATGCTGTTGCCAGAATTTTACATCGAACAGGATACTTTCACAAATCATGCAACACTGCGGTTGTGATTGAAGCTCGAACAAGCCCCCGCTCTCAGCTATTTCGAATGAATCAGTTCATTTGCCGACGTAATAGGGGATGTGACGGTGGTTTAAGAACTGAGATTGTGTTGGTGATATAAGATCACCGCAGTCATCGCTCATGTTACTTCGTTGTCGTCTGAACAGTATCTATGGTGTGAACAGCGACTGATTGGAAGAGCGTGAGAATGCGTATGAAATAAGCGGACATAATTCTGTTGCCGAACCCCTTATGAAGTGGCAGCGGAAGTTACTCTCACAAATTCACCTTAATGCCACCGCCGTTAAAGGTCTGTTAGCCAATACTTATATGTACATAATTTTACTTATGTATGTAACTTAGGCCAACCTACTAGACCAGCATGACGTGTTTCTGGTTAACCTAAACTCCACTTATCCTAGAAAACATAGAGAGCTGTAGGCTTTCGATTCCTAACTTATGTATTTAACGTAAAGTGAAAACCATGGGAGAATCATATACATTATATATTTTCTATGGTTCCGTGAGGGAGCAAAGGGCTACACTCACACTGAGACCTGCTGCTGCCAAATACTTTTTTCTTACCTATTTTAAATAAAATTCCTCCAAATATGTTATACAAAATTGATTTTTCGCACAAATGTAAAACATTTGGAAACACACCAAAGCCAAAATAAAAGCAAAGCAAACAAATCAAATAAACAAAACATTGTAAACATGAGCGGTCCAATATATCGCTGCTGTGATGTTGATGACATGTTGAATAACCTGAGTTTTTATGAAAACTAAGTAAAATCAAAGTTTTGGCTAACAGAGGTCTTACTGTCTGCGATTTGCTTGGGTTTTCATTTGAGAAGAGGAAGGAATTCCCAAAATTTCCAACGTTTTGCTTTCTTTACCGAATTACAGCGAAACGTAGCCGATGTGGCCATTTATGTAGGTTAAATCATTTGCCAAATTTATCTAAAAATCATAGACAGTGTTCGTCAATGTGATAGTTGTGAATGTATTTGTAAAAAATTCTGAATACCTTGCTCTTGTCTTTGCCAAGTAAAATGAAAAATTGTGTGCCTCCATGGATTTTGTTTGCTTTTACGCGGCTGTAAATACCTGTAAATCAAACTAACACTTATGAAAATTTTCTCTTTGATCGATCCTAGTCGCTACTATAAGGTATCTACATATCTATGCCCCTCTATGTGCAGATATACATGCACTCATACATATACATGTATGTTCAAATACACTGTCAAAGCTGCAGCAACAACTAATCACATTGTAAAAAAATCATCTGATCCGCACACAAACTCCCAGCTACACATGGACGCAAAGTGGCACAGTGGGTTAAATGAATAACTCAACTATTAACAGTGGGCGAAAAGGCGATGGGAAGAAGAAAAGCAACAACTCAAAAGCTGCAAAATGAAATGGTAGAAAATACAGTAAGTAGAGTAAGTCAAAGAATCACAACAATGCGGGGAAAATACATGGGTATATGTAGGTGATGGTGATGCAGAAATGCAGTGTCACAAGCACAAGAAAACGCAACTACTAGGAAACTTGTTGTTTTGTTGCTTGTATGTATGTGGCTAATGTGAATTTGTTGTAGCTAAAAGTGGGCCATGCACAGGTTGTTTTGGCAGGAGAACTGGTTAAGTGTTCCACACTGAAAGTGGGGCAAAATAGCTTATTTATGCATACATCCACATGTAGATATACATAAGTACATATATGGGTACATAAATACGTATGTATGCATAGGCGTAAGAACCCTGTAGGGAAATTCTTTAGTATATGTTTTACTAAGGAATTCGGAACCATTACGAGTTTCCATATAATAAAGATTTCTTATCTTCTTCATAAGAGTTCAAGGAGTATTCGAGGGAATATATGTATGTATGTAGCTGTCATTCCGAATGGATCAAATTATTTAATTTGGTAGTTATTTGAGCTGGTAGAGGCAGAAATGTGGGGAGGATGACCTTGACTTGAGTATTTGAATTTCCACTGCCGTTAATGTATACGAAAAAAAACGAAGAAATGACTTCTTAAAATTGTCCGAAGCTTGCTAGAAATATAGTATACATATAAAATCTACATTTATAAAATTATTTTTCATTTTGTTATAAAAGTAACAGGAATTGGTCATTTAAAAAAATGTTTAAAATGTTTGTCAAAATTCAAAAATAGGACAAGCGGTAAATAAAAGGCCGTTTAGAGGTGGCAAATTGTAACACATACATATATACATATATGTAAATATATACATACATATAAGTTGCGATATCATGTTTTTAGGCTAGGCTTTTCTGCACGGCAATGCCAAGCATCAATAGATGAACGGGAATACAACACAAACGAACACTCGATTAACTACTTACGATATCTGCTAGCGCAGCATGGTGCCCCATTTGTATTGTTGGTTTGTAAGTAGAACCTGCTGCCGCTCTATGAGGGACAATCATGGGAACATAATTTGCAGCGTTACCGGAGCAAATAGCAAAGGGAGCCTAAGAACTTGTTTTGCAAGTGGTGGTGAGTATTGTTGTTGGTAAGCATAAGGTGCAAATGAAGTGCAACAAATAGAAAAATTAAAAAAATAATTACAGCACACAACTGCAAAAGAAACAATTGCTTTGTGAGAACAACAACAATCCAGCAGTAGCTACGATTGAGTAATAATGGCAAGCAATGTAATGGATGGGCTGTAGTAACCAAGCCTTTTGGTGTTGCATTACGATTTTGTGCTGCATATTTGTTTGTTTTCTTTCTCTATCAGGAAGGTATGGATGTATGCGAAATTGGGTTACAGGCGCACTTTCAAGATGAAAGCACAGCAACCGTTCAGCAATCAATAGAGTAGCAATGACAACAAGTACCGATGGCACAAAGAGCAATAGCTGAATTGATGTGGACTATTTACATACAACTTTTGCATGATGTTGAAATTCGCTATACTTTGTCAGCACCTCCACTAAAGCGAGGATATGTTAAAATGAATGCTTTGACGGTTTTGATTTAAAATACAAATTTATTTTAGTTGTATTCGATAGGAATAGGCTGGTGTTGCGTTGTTACCGCATAGATAAAACGCAGCAAAGCGAATTAATGAACGAATTAGCGGAGTGGAGAGTGCTGTTAAGATAAATAAGGCAATCTACTTGTGGTAGTGAAATCGAAATCGATACCTGCTCTATTTGCCGCGACAGAGAAATACCGTGAGTGTGCCCTATCTTTTGTCAACTAAAGAAGATCTCAACACCATATCGTACAGATATACGCAGGTATAGTCGGGCATTTCCTATAACTCCAAAAATAAAAATAGAAAAATTGATTTGTCCTTGTTCTCTTCCAAAGCTGTTATACACTTCCAACACCATCCTCCCCGATGACCTAAAAAATGCCTTACGAAAGAATCAACATCTGAGGGCAGCCTCTGTCATAATTCGAAGTTTCAGATTTGCAAAATCAAGAAAGAAAAGCGGTCAGAAATAGACACGCCCCTCTAATGGTACATTAGAAAAAATTTTGTGATTATCAAAACACTTCAACTTCACAAAGCAGATGCTCCGAAGGATCAATACGTCGTTCCTACGACAGTCGGTACCGAAACGACTTGGATTTATATCCGTCCAAGGAGAGCCACTCCAGCAGCATTCCCCGTAAATGTATGCGGAATGTTTATATTGCTACAACAACAACAACAAGGACGAATACATATCATTTTTTG
The DNA here is from genome assembly GCA_037575425.1 of Anastrepha fraterculus. Taxonomy (NCBI): domain Eukaryota; kingdom Metazoa; phylum Arthropoda; class Insecta; order Diptera; family Tephritidae; genus Anastrepha; species Anastrepha fraterculus. Next base: position 98,415 of record JAYXIM010041183.1, on the reverse strand, counting down.
CATTCGCTTTACAAGTGGGATATCTCATAAAACACGGTTTGCTGCTAAATTTCTTGCACTCGTAGTGGATGAGCGAATTATAGAAGCTTGGTTGACGGAAAGTGTAGTCTTCTAAGCACAATAGAGTAATTCTAGCTTTCTTAATACAAAAAATGGCAAAGTGCATACATACATATGTATATGTATATGAACAGATGTATGTATTATATATTTTATAGTACCGCTCTCTTAATAATGTGAATAATTAGAAATTCGTCATGGCACTTTTTTATGAAAAGAAATTTGAATCAATGACGCCATCACTTGATTTCTATAAAAAATTTACTAGTTTTTAATGCTACACAGTGCATATCGTTTATAAATACATACATACAGACATACATATATGTATATATATATTTTTATGCATTTGTGCTTCCCACTAATTTTGTAATATCAGCTATCAAATACAAATGGCATGTTTTTGGGATATAAAATAAAACGATAAAACCGCTAAAATGAAAACCGATAAAATTCAAGTAACACAAAATGGGTTTACGGACTAAAGCTATAAGAAATGTGAAAAAATATGTGTATTGAAAAAATTGTGTAAAAAAGAAAGTAGCAAATAACGTCAAAGAAAAACCAGTTGAACACGATTTTATTACGTTTGCGTGACGAGTTGAACTGCGCAACTAAAGGAAAACAACAAAATGCTTAAAAACAAAAAGAAATATCAAATGGAAAATAACATTTTCGGTAGTAAGAGTAGTAATGCTCATATACTTACATAACACATACATTTGTACATTGTATGTTGTACATTGTACATTGTACATACACACATACATATGTACTTATGTAGATATGTATGTGCAAAGGTAGCGAAACTCCAAACCTGATATGATGACATACGCGAATTTTAAGAATTTGAGATTTTTAAGGCGCGAAAGACAAACTCACAGTTGTACTGTTTTTGTTTAAAATGAGTAGGCTAGAAGACGCCGGTGAGGTGGAGTAGTTGATATGAGTGCTTCTACGAAATTGAAGTACAAACTTATACTTACATATGTACATACATATACATGTTTACATACATACATACATTTTTTGACGTGACGGCGGCAAGTGATTTCGTAATTTAATAACAAATAAATTTATTCTAAGTTGTGCAAAAGTAATAACGTTCTTATATTTTTCTAATTTTTTTAATTCATTATCATCATCATTTCTTAGTCTCCGTTGCGGAGCATAGGGCCAAAGTAAAATTTTTCATTTGGTGCGATTCCCGGATATATTTTTCACTTGCTGCCAATTTTCAAATGAATTAAATAAAAATTAAAATTAAAAAATTATAAAGTTATATAAATTATAAAGTTACTCTTTAGTTATTAACTAAACTAAATTACTCAAAATTACCTAAAAAATTACTAAACTACCTAAAAAAGGTATACAATTTAAAGTAAAATTTTTTAAGAGTACACATTTATCTCACGGCGTCTACCTTTTTTACCTTGGCACAATTAGATTCTGGATGCTGTAGCAGGTTAAGCTCCTACTTATCCAGAATTGACCCCGATATACTAAACATATGCCCAGCGTGTGAAGGCACCCCACACGACACCAACCACCTTTTCACAAATCCCCCTCAAACCCAATCATCTAACATCCCTCTCCCTCTCGACCCAACCTGTCGAAACAGCAAGTTTCCTGGGCCTACCGTTAGATGATCTAGACGAAGATGACCAGTGATCTATATAACACTGACAGGGTTAAGTACCATATACTGCTACAACAACAACAACGGCGTCTACCTAGGTGAAGAAACCTGAACAGCTTCGACAATAATACGAGATGTATACAAGATTGATGACAAACTGATTGCCATAACTCTTGAGCGAGAACCACCATTCAGGTTTCATCACTACACTTTTGCCCAAATAAATATAAGATTAAATGGTTTTGGTTCGACAAATCTAATTAAAGAAATTTCTTACAATAAAAAGTTGTTGCATTCTCGATCGAATTTGATTCTGCCCAACCCGCTGATGATTTTCAATAAAAAAAGCCTGTGATAACCACCAAATCATCAACACACAACAAGAAATTTTTGTATTCAAAATAAAATAAAACAAAGAATTTAGATGAAAATTAAAAATTTACTTTTATTGTATTAGAAAGAGGAAGGATTGACAATTATAAATGGCAAAATAATATCGAACATACAGTTTGTATGTCCGCCACGTACAAACTGGTCGCTTTTTCATCAAAATTTTCAATCACTTTTTGGCAAAATGGCGGATCTTTTTCGTTAATAACGGTCTCAAAGAGAATGGAAAATATCATGAATTTTATGCCATTGCGATCTGCTTTAACCACTGTAAGTTTTTACGCCATGTTGACGGTCAAAAACTGTTTAGTAAAGTAACTTGCCAATCGGATGCGTCTTTAGTACAACAAGATTTAAACTACCTTGTCGCTTGAAGTGTCCAAAATAAGCTTTCACTTAATATAAACAAATATTTTCATGCCACCTTTTCACAAACTCTGAATGTTATTACTTCTTCTTATACTTTATTAAATGCTGTTCTTTCTAAAGTTAAAGAATTTTCCGATCTAGGCGTCACATTTATTTAACTCTGGTTTTACATTTGTAAAACATGTTGGTCAGATATTGCCGAAAGCCTATCTTGATTTAGCATTTCTGAGTCACTATGCGAGAAAATTTTTATAAAAATCCCTAGTTCGTTCCAAGCTCGAATATGCATCTTTGATATGGAATCCAATTTATGTCTCTCATTCAAATAGAATTGAAAGGGTACAACGAAATTTTATTCGAGTCGCCCTGCAACCTCTTAATATCTCTGATCCATTACCACCCTAAAGTGCTCGATGGATGTTAATAAATCTGGGGTTCCTTGCCAATAGACGTACCCTTCAGTCCTTCATGTTTGTTTTTGATATTATTTGTCCAGAAGTTCTTGCAACTTTCCTCATCAAACTTCACGATTTTATTATCCCCTTAACGTCAAAACAGTAAAATCAAACTACTAGAGTTTGCCGCTATTATGAGACCTCTTACTGAGCTAAATAGTATCTACATACCGACTGCTCGACCTATACTTTGCTACGTCAAGATTTCTTTCCCATTCGAGAATCGTGTCCCACTATTCATAATGTCTCTCTTTTGTGCAAAATTGTATCTAGTAAGGTTTATGTAATTGTGGACTTAAAATGAAAAGTGAAATAAAATGAAATGTAACTTTTACGGATCCACCATTTCCATAGTGGACTTTAATAATTTTAATGTGGTTTCCGGGCGAAACTGAACGCACTGCATCAATTTCCAAAGCTTCTACTGCTTATACTTATGTGAAAAAATCAAGCAAAACAACAGTCAAAACTGTTAAGATATTATATTAAACTTGGTCTCTATTAAAAAACAAAGTTTGTTTGAGAAATCCTTTACAAAAATAAGCGTGTTTATGCGTAAAAAAGGGTTTGACTGCGCGTGAGAATTTGTAGAGAGTCAAAGAAATTGTCTTACGACCGCAATCCTGGCCACTATATGGAAGTTACTTTTAGCGCCTATTTAAAAGTGACACAAAAGTTGTCATAAAAATGAGATGCTATTTATTCCATTAAAATTTTTTTAGATCTCTAGCTATATATGTACAAGCAATCGCTTTACATACATATTACTTAACAGAAATAATAATAAAGCTAGTGGGATTGGCTTGTTTCTTCCATTTTATGTACAATTAATGTATGCATGGATGTGTACATAAATGTAAATATATATGCATGTAAAAGCTAATAATACCTTTTGTGTTTGTTTTAAGATATCCGAGTACGTGAACGCTCCACTGAGAGTGTAGTTTTATCACACATATAACGGTTAATGATTTTCACAGATTTCTATCCGACAACTTTTTAACTTTGAAATGCGTTTGCTTCAAAGTGAAAAGCAGCTGGACGCATTTAGTAGAAAATCAAAGCACTAAAATTACTTTATGCTGGTCCTCAAAGGCAAGCAAATTGAATGGAAAAGTTAACATAAAAATTATATTTTACAATCCAAAGCAAACCAAACAAATAAACAAACAAGAGAACCAAAAAAACAAAGGCTCAAACAATTTACAAATCAAAGTTGCTTTGGAACTTTACTGAACGCAACGGACAGGTAAATAAAACTTTACCCAAAAAAAGATGGAAAACAAAATAGAAACTGGTTAAAGCGGACTGGGTTTTAATAAAATACCGTTTGGTTGACTACAAGACAGACAAATATACATATCTACGCGCTAAAGTAAATTTGTAGTACAGTAAAACCCGTATAAGTTGGACCCTCTCGGAGAGCAAGTGCAGAATAGCGAATACGCACCTCGTAAAAAACGAAAAAGTGGCTGGGCCCTACGTTTTTTCCTATTTGAATGGTGTAAATTAATATTATGGGTGCTAAGGAGGGGGTAATTTTAGGTGTAATTTTAAAATCTCAAAACGTCTATATTTCGGAAAAGACTGCACTGATTTTAACTAAATTAGTGTCATAGCTTTTGTTTATGCACAACTTTGACTACATATATATTTTATACCCACATATAAAAAGGAGAATAATCAAAAATTACTTCTATTTGTTTTTGGGAAAAACGAGTTTTTTCTATTTCGTGCTGCTGATTCTGAGCGAGTGCGGCAGCAAGTTCTTGGATGAATGTAGCTTATTTTTATGATTTTATTATTTTTATTTTTATGAATCCAATAGAAAATTCGCTAACATGTTCCGTACCAAGCATGATTCCGTTGCAACACTAGTAAGTCTTTTTTATACTTTTATGTTGTATATTCTATATTTATACTTCAGAACTTGTTCAAAATGCAACTGAAAGTCTTATTTAACTAGAACCAGAAAAGCGTAACCCATATATGGGTTACGTGACCCCCACGGAAGCATGCCCGTAATCCAAGCACGGGTTTCGCGAGACAGAACGTGTTAAACAAAAGTTGCAAAAAACACTCAAAAGGACGAACAGAGTTTAAATACCTTATTTTCGAGGAACGGAAATTTTTGTTTTGCGTCCTATGTTGAGCATTTTCTTCACGAAATTAAAAACAAAAAAAGTTTGAAAACATTTAGCAAAATTTAATAAAAAAATATATAGCATAGCCATGGGATCCTGAAGATGACTTCAGACTGAACTCGACCGAAGAGCTCTATAAAATTGTGTGTTTTTTAAAATTCCGGTCTAAAATTTGACGGCAAAAATATGCAGTCTTCTTCATTTTCTCCCATATTTGTACAACTAAAGATCAACATTTTTTTATATGGAAGAAGACACCCAAACCGCCAGCAAAAATAATTATCAAAAATCCACGCGTATTTTGAGTCACTTGAAACTTGCTAAAGTGCAAGTTAGTGGGTTATAAAACTGCATACTCGAAATTTCATTAAAAAATTATTGTAATTAAATAAGAAGCAAATAAATTGCCGAGCTTGTAAATAAGTCCTACTGCTATAGTTATTTCACGAAAAGTCTACAACTGAAAAACGTAGAAAGGAATACGATAATACAGATATTGTGCAATAGCAAAGGGGATTTGAAGGCTTGGTGGGTAAAAATTCAGCAGAATATTGTAAAATCGTCAATATACACAGTGCCTTAGTTAAACTATTCGAATATGAACACTTGCTATTTCATATATCAAATTATTTAAGCGCAGGAACATTTTGCGGTTATCCAAATTGGGCTGGTATCTAACTGTACAGGTTTTACTATGCAAGAACATAAATACGTATGCACATGTGTATGTTTGTGTGTATGATTGTAGGCAAGCGCGCCTTTGGGTATACCTGCTGCATGGAAAAAAGCTAAAAATCTAAAGGAGGCCACGGTGCTTTGGCTAGTGCTGCAGTATATCTGCATGATAACCGAACACGGACGCGATGCCACGTACGAACCGATTTCAATAGGCGACCCATTTCCAACAGCATCAGAGGCAGCAACAATAAACACAACAACATTTATAGGAAGCATATGCGCAGTGGAACATAAAACAAGCGACAGCCTACAAATACTGCATATTTACATAGCTAAACCTATCCTATATGTATGTAAATACGTATATACATACATACAAATGTGTTATAAATATTTATCTATGTATGTAGTTACTGGGACCGCTTCCGCTCTGGATCTGGCTGCCGAATCAGTGCTGCCGCTTTTGAGCTTTCCCTTCCAAAATTGTTAGATTGGTAGGTTCGAATGAATTTTCGCCGATTTAGACAATATTAAGAAATAAAAATATATACATCAGGGCCGTGCGCACGAAGTTTTAAAAAAATGTTTGTCATGAATCTTAGTTGTCCTCGATTCCGTTCAGACATTTTTGATGTTAAGGGGTTATGGGTAGTCAGAACTTTAAAAAAATTGAATTTTTTTGCATTTTCTTAAAGTATAATATCTTAGAAATATTATGTGAAACTTTGAAGTTAATCCGAAAAATACTTTTCGAGTTATTCAACAATTAACAAAGCAAGTAGCTAAACTTTAAATGCATTTCCTCAAAACTATGTTTTTTGAACTGGCGATCACTGTAACTTTTTAAAAACCGTTTGGTCGATTTCAATAAAATTTATACTGCTTTTGAAAATCATATTGTTAATTTTGAAAAAAAACTTCGATCAGGCACAAGATTATCTATTAATACCTGTAAAACTAGTTTCTCTTGTCCGATTGATTTTAGATGAATCTCCCAGGACTCCAATCCGCAAGGGACTTCTGAAGAAACGGGCTCCACACAAACAGCGATAACTTTTACAATTATTAATTTTTATTTTGAAAAGTCAAGTCGAAACAAGATGCATTAATGCTATTTTTTTATTTTTGTAAAAAAAGCAATTGATTGAAAATCATAATTTTTTCGGCCCTCTGACCCCTTAAAGTAAATGTTGATAATGTCGAAAATCATCGATACTTTGCGAGAAATAATCGAAGTTGACCGGCATGTTAGGAGGTGTAGGATCACCCAGAAGCTAAAGATCGATAAAAAGACAGTTTTAAATCATTTGGGCAAAAATTGTACGCAAAAATAAATGCGTAAATGAAAATTTTGATGAAATTTCATAAATGCATTTATTTTTCGGCCAACAAATATTAGCACTAATCTATACAGCAGGAATTGCTTGAAAGTTGGTAAGATGAGTTATCTTAATACGATACGTCTACAGTCAAAACTTGTCCATATATGGTGCTTTAAATTTTGCTATGGGGAATAGTCTTCACTAGAAACTGGTTAGTCTCTCTGTTAGCTGATCGGCACACAGAGCGCCTATCATATAACTAAATCGTTACGTTACTGTTTATTTTCCTTTCTGAAAGCCTCCACATAACCCCGAAAGGTATAATCTTTCTCTTATTTACATTCTTCATTCTAATCTTCACATTTAATCAATAAAATTTTACTAATTAGAATTTTTTAAAAATTTGCTTTTATATGCTTTTATTTTATTTTTAATTTTTGTCTGTTATTAACCTCACTTTTGCTATGCTAAAGGGAGAAATCGTTCAAGTGGAGTCATAGAAAAATGGATAACGACCTGTACTTACATACCAATTCAGAACAGATTCATACATACATACGTCCTATATATGACTATTTTGGTTGAATTCGTAGCAACTACTAATGGAAAATTAATAAAATAATTGTCAGTTGTCACCACAACTGGCTGTTGTTGCTGCTGTCACGCCAACTGTCACTCAAGATCCATACGCCACGAACACTACATAAAATAATAGAGGGCAGTAAAATTGAATATACTACGAATATATATAAGTAATCCTTCCAACTAAATGTGGCTATAAAATACAGCAAAATGTTGAGAAAGCTGCTGTGATCGAGAGAAGGTAAAGAGGAGTATTCCATCGGGCGATTTTGACTATCCATGACTACTTTAGCGTGTTAGTTAGGGCAATGGAGTGTGGAGTTTATCGTGTGGGTGTGTGGATATCGCAAACTGTGTGACTGCATAATTGAACTGGTTACCGTTTGGACAACTCGATGACTTCAGCTAACTGACGCACGCTTGCCAGCCAACAGCTGAGTGATTGACTTGAATAGCAAAATGTGGTTGATTCGTGGTTGCAGTTGGTTGCTGTTTGTGGTGGTGATGTTGCATATGTCTGCGAGTTATTATGCATTTGCATACCCAGCTGGTCAAAGTTATTTTTTTTCTCCCGATAGTCTATCGGTGGTCGGTAGTGTAGGCAATATCAATTACCGGGTTTTGAGGGAAGAATTTAGTTATAAGTTACGCTTTGGCAGGCAAATCAGAATACTTCAAATAATGAAAAATGCATTGATCCCCAAGAGATTCTGTTTACACAAATATCTGCTCGCACCGAGCAGAACTACATATTTGTGCGAAGGAGCAATGAGATGAGGAAAAAGCATGAGGGTCCTCTTAGAATACTTTTGAGTATGCAGTTTTGTAGCCCATACAATTCTAGATATAAGGTGAAGCGTTGATGTCTCAAATCGAGAAAAGTTTTTTTGTAAATTTTTTTACGTTGTGAACTTCCTCTCCCTACAAAAATATATAAATATTTTCTATCGAAGAAAATTCCCAATATCATCAAACAAAAAGAAAAAAAATATTAAAATTAAAAATGGGCTATAAAACTGCTTATTCAAAAATTTTATAAAAACTCTGATTCTTTGTCTTTTCTGTCCGCATGTGGAGCACTTTACCCCTGAAAATTAGAAACATAAAGGGGACCTTGCGCTGCAGACATGAATTGCTTCGTTATTTTGTCGAATAACGCTGAATGTACTCGAGGTACTATTTCATTTGTATCTTCTCTCTTCCACCTTATGCCCGAGAACATTAATGTAGATGATCTCTGCTTGGAACCTTAGAAACCTCTTCCTTTTTGGAACCTACTCTTCATTTTTACTCGTTTACCTAATATTTTATCATACTACTACTACTCCTTACATCTCTATTCTCTAATACTTCGTCTACCACTTCTACTATTAATTGCTATTTATTAATTGAAGTTTGAAATGTTACTTTCAACTTTAATATGAAAACTAGTTTTAAGGTCAAACATTGTAAAAATAACTTATGGTTCTGTATCAGGCAAAAGAAATCAATAAATAAAAAATATAAAAAGTTGAAAATTTTGATGAAATTTCATGAATTTTTCTAAATTTTGTATGAAGTTTCGAACTTTGTTTGATGCATATGACTTTTATTAAAAAATTAACTGTGTTTGTATTGCAAATTCATTAAGAATATACTAAGGAAAATTACAATAAAGAAAATTAAATAATTGGCGCCTACACTTCAGTTAGGTGTTTGGCCGAGCTCCTCCTCCTATTTGCTCTTGATGTTGTTCCCATTCGGCATACGGCTGCCACTGTCGATTACCAATATTAATATTCACAAGGGGTGCGTGGGTTTTTTTGACCACTGTAAGTTGATGAAAAAATTGGCCAAACATTCCGCTCAAGAAGACTCTGCATAAAAATAACCTTACTAAAAAGCCCAATAAGAAATGAGACTAAAATTTTCAACTGCATATACGAGTAAATACAACTAAGGCACCAATATTAACCGCGAATGAAAAAATAGATCGATACAGTGAAGTATAGATGGATACACTGAAATAGGTGGGTATAGTGTATTTTTTGTATTATGAACAAAACGTGTCATCTCAATATTAAAAAAATCTTTAGAAAATAGTGAAAAAATGTATTCCTGGAAATAACTTTTATTTGGAAGAGACTCTGCATAAATATATATATATACATATATATATATATGACTCTGCTTAAAAATTTATATATATATATATGTAACCGCGACGTTGCCTAAGCCATACAGTCTAGCAAAACTTTTTCGCAGTTCACAATTGCTACCTATTTGGTCATATACATTCTTACGCATTAGCGAAACGTCTGCTCCAGTGTCCACCAAACAAGACACATTGTTGTTATTGATTTTCAGCTGTTTCATGCGTTTTTCGTCGAATACTACGTTTACAACGTTTTGCTTCGTGGTGGTGCACTGCTTAGCCATATGGCCAGCGCCATTACATTTAAAGCATTTCGTGTCTTCCTTGCACTCAGCCCTCTTGTGCTGTGTCGACCCGCAATTAAAACAATGTTGATTTTTACGCTCGCCGTCATTACTACTTTTATCCACTTCTTTGCGACTGCTTGCTATCTGCCGACGTTTATTTGCTTCGCTGTGTTTTGCCAAAGGCTCCACCAACTCATATGCTTTGATCAACTCTTTGTAGGATCGAGCACTATATAGTGGATACTTTTGTTCGTTGCGCAACTCAACACCATCAGCTATGTACGTTATAATTGACTGCTCATCAACCTTACCTAGTGCTGCTATTTTCCGCATTTGTAACACGTATTCATGGAAGTTTTCTGTTGCTTGTTTTCGACGTTGTATTAATAGCTTATGTACCTCTGCGCTATTTAGTGGTTTGTCAAATTCCTCTATCAACGCTTCACACAATGAGTTATAGTTGGAGACTGTAATTGTTTCCAACAACAAAGCTGCAGTGCCCTTCATTTTATTTCGCGCATTGACATACTTCTGTTTTGCTGTCAACTCATAAGCCTCAGCATTCTCGTCAAAATTAGATATCCATTGCCGAATTGGAATAGATACCCCGTCAAAATTAGGTACGACTTTTGCGAATGCATCAATAGTGACATTACCTTTACTGGCATCGTTTTGGTTCATTTTCTCGATCAATGATTGAAAGAAAATTTCCATTTTATCTTCCATTTTGGGTAACCCGTGACTTTTCTCGCTGATCTGCTGCTGTTCGTGTGTAGTAACTCGGCTCTTCGTTGCTTCGCCTTCTCTGCCTGCTTCGACTGCGTTTCGTTCAGCTGGATGTTCTGCCTTTGCGTTTTTTTCTGCTGCTTGCTGCTTATTGGAGGTTTTTGCTACGTTCTGCGTTTCTCTGCTGCTTGACGGTTTTCTGATGTCTTTGCCCGAGCGTAGCATTCCGATTTAGAATGCAAAAAATGTTATGCGATCGGTTGAGCCCCCATGTAAACTTGAACAGTCTTTATTATCGCAAAATAGTAATTGAATATATGAAGAAAAATGTATTTTAAAAAAAATGATCGGAAAAAATATGACTACTGCTACTGCTGAGGTTACGCTGATGACTAAACTCTTTCCTTCTTCGTACTGGGGTGTTACATACGATTCAGGGCTGGCTGCCATCTTACATATATATATATAATTGGCGCGAACACCCTTTTTGGGTGTTTGGCCGAGCTCCTCCTCCTATTTGTGGTGTGCGTCTTGATGTTGTTCCACATGGAGGGACCTCCAGTTTGAAGCAGACTCCGAACGGCAGATATTTTTGTGAGGAGATTTTTCATGGCAGAAATACAATCAGAGGTTTGCCATTGCCTGCCGAGTGGCGACCGCTATTAGAAAAATGTTTTTCTTAATTTTGGTGTTTCACCGAGATTCAAACCCACGTTCTCTCTGTGAATTCCGAATGGTAGTCACGCACCAACCCATTCGGCTACGGCAGCCGCCTGCTTAAAAATAAAAAAATTTTCAATTGTACCATATATACGAGTAAATACAAATAAACCACTAATATTAACCGCGAATGAAAAAAATACGATCGATACAGTGAAGTATAGATGGATACACTGAAATAGGTGGGTATAGTGTATTTTTTGTATTACGAACAAAACGTGTCATCTCAATGTTAAAAAAATCTTAAGAAAATAGTGAAAAAATGTATTCCTGGAAATAACTTTAATTTGCAACAAGAAAATAAAAACCATTGATGCTGCCAACTTTTTCCAAATTGAGAAAATATGAGAAATTCCTGAACGATTTAACCAAACAAAGTAAGGGTTATACTGATTTGTTTACAGAAGCGAGAGGTGTTGAGCTCAAAATGAAACAGCTAGCGGACGCTGGTGTTTGATGCCTGTGTAGTTCTTCGGTAGCAGTATAAAAGTACTTTCACATATGCAGTAATTAGCAATAAATCTAAAATTAATTTACCTGCTCACATATGGCAGATCAGCTGGAAAATTGGCAACCAGCTGTCAAGAATATTTTGAAAGGTTTTTCTTCGTAGAAATTGGTTTGGTGGTATATTTTATTGTTTTCTGTTTGTTTAATTATTATTAACGATATGAAGACAAGGCAAAGAGAAGCTAGTGATAGAAATCCGAGGAAATCGGAGGAAATCGGTAAACGAGGTCTACTGAGGTTGCAAAAAATTATGGCAGCAAAACGCATGCGAAATTCGATATTAAATTTTATAATAAGCAATAATAGGCCGAAGCGTCTAAGGACACACGCTTTTTTATGTAATATGAAAATTTAAATTTTATTACAATTATGCCTACAAACCTCTTTTCTTTGCCGGTACCCATTTTATTTAGTTTTTACACTGACGTTTCTCCTTACATTGGTAAAAATAAAGATGGGTACACAGAAAACACAGGGTTGTACAGTAAAAAGTATATTTATTATCTGAGAGAGAGAAATTTGGTATGGGTAATCTCGTTTATTTGTTAATTAGTGTCCACTTTCTTTGAAGGCACTGTTTATAAAGTACAAGCAATACTTCCAACAGGGTGTATTGCACAGATATAAGTATGTAGGTATGTATTTATGCATGTATGTACGTAAGTTAGTACATTGACAAGCTGTCATTTTTCATTTTAAAATTTTCCATTTTATTATTACTGTCATTATTAGATGCTCGCTCGCATGTGTGTACATAGCAAAGCATGACAGTACGATGATGGCCCTGTCAGTCAGTGAAAATTAATAATAATCATAGTCTTTGTAATTGCAGTAGGTATGTATGTATATATTACATAAAATGTGAGAAAAATTTTTTTTTGTATTAGAAAAACAACAAAGTAGTTAAATACTCGCAGTATTTAATATGAGACAGGGCCATCAGAATTTCAGTGCATGCGTGTATGTATGTATGCTTGCTTGTAAAATGTAGTATGTATGTTAGGCCGGGTCGATTTGTGGGGAGGCAAAAAAATCGCCCATTGCTCTGTGAAAATCATATTCTAGGGATCAAAATAAGAAACTTTGCCGAAGGAACCATACCTCTAAAACGAATTCTGATGTCCCCCAATTTGGGTCGAACTTTTTAGTTTCTTTTCTCATGTAAAGGCCAAAAATGGTGATATTTTGAAATGATTGTATGAGGAACCCCCAGGGGAGTTCCAGGGGGTGTGCCACTGGCATGGGTGGATCGGCCGTCCAAAGTTAGTGGGGTTCGGTCATACATTTGGACTCGATTGGAGCACTCTAAATTGGTCAGAGTCGGATTTTTCGTTCGACCCAAATTGGGGGACATCAGAATTCGTTTTAGAGGTATGGTTCCTTCGGCAAAGTTTCTTATTTTGATCCCTAGAATACAATTTTCACAGAGCAATGAGCGATTTTTAAATCGACACGCCCTAATGTATGGAGTACAATGGTGTTGATCTTTTTCGTATACATTTTTCATATATGTATGTTTCTTTTCATTTTTACTTAGCACTTTTATGTTAACAAATTCATCCATCAATGCAAGTGACTTGACGCTTTTTCTATGCGATTCTATTCAATTCGATGTGTTTCTACAAGCGTTTGTGTATATGTAGATATTTGTTTTCCTTCGTTTTTTTGCTTCTACTGCAGTTAAGCTCATTTGCATTTGTGTGTCGCTTATAATTAAATGTAGTCAGCGAGCAATAGCTATAAAAGCTGAAACAACCATACAAAACAAAAGCAACAAAAAGAAAATTGCAGCTTTGATGCGAACGATAGAAATAATAGTAGGGGCTGTAAAACTATAAAATTAAAAAAAAAAAATAGAAAAAAAGCAGAAAGAAAATCAACAAATCAAGCAAACGAGCACGCAAAATGTGGAAAACCTTGAAGTTGAACGCGGCGTATGACTAACAACAGTTGCTAGTACATACATACATACTCACCCATACATATATTTATATGCATAATACATAAAAATGTGTGTGCATATTTGCTTGTTGGCTATGCTAGCCCAGCAAACACTTTACTTGGTAGGGACAAAATTTATCGGTTACAAGCTGCTCCGGGAATAGCTGAACGCTAAGAATGAAAAATTTATGAAGCAAATGATGGGGTAGTAGCAGAAATATAGCTTATAGGATATAGGGAAAACCAATTTTCCATTTTAATATTTTTGGAGGCAATATTCACCAAACAACACATACATACATATATATATATACATATATAATTGGCGCGTACACCCTTTTTGGGTGTTTGACCGAACTCCTCCTCCTATTTGTGGCGTGCGCCTTTATGTTGTTCCACAAATGGAGGGAACTACAGTTTCAAGCCGACTCCGAATGGCAGATATTTTTATGAGGAGCTTTTTCATGGCAGAAATACACTCGGAGGTTTGCCATTGCCTGCCTGGGGCGACCGCTATTAGAAAAATATTTTTCTTAATTTTGGTGTTTCACCGAGATTGGAACCTACGTTCTCTCTGTGAATTCCGAATGGTAGTCTCGCGCCAACCCATTCGGCCAAAAACTCATACACTCACTACAATTTGCAACGCGCACTACACTCGTATCATTCGATTATTTTGTAAGCCTATCGAGAAATATTTGGGTAATTCCATTAGGCAGGGTTGTTTTCGTTGCTTAAACTTACACAATTTGTGTAAACGATTTTTAATATAATATAAGCTAATTTCGACTCACTACTTCTCTGTTCGCTGGAGAATTCCGCTGCTCGGCAAGCGAACAATTTTTATGTGAAAGTATGAAAAGTTTAGCGCTATTTGAGCGACTTGCCAGTACTACCAAGTATACAGCTGTGTTCATAATAATAGCAGCGCGACATATAGCAAAGTTTTGACTATCTAATTAAAAATAATTTTTTTTGGAAAATATAGTTCGTACTATAACAAATATAAAACGAAAAGATTATGAAAAAATTCAAAAATTCAGCGTGACATGTAGAAACATTTTGATTACCAAATTTAAAAGTTTTTGTTTTTTTTATTTGGAAAAATATAGTTCATACCACAACAAGAACCATAAAAACAAAACAAAGAATTATAAAAAAACCGATAAATTTCAGCCAAATTTCAAAAAATTTCGAGCGTTGTATTCTGATATAATAAAGCGCATGTTTAAAGTGATTCTGAAATCGCGCTGATTTTTGACGATTTGCGGCGATTTGTGCATTTCCTCCATATAAAAAATATTTCGAGTATTCCTTATATAGAATAATATGTTTAATATCGTCAACAAAACAAAATGATCAAAAATCAATGCGTATTTTAAGCTATTATACTTTGAACTGCCACAATATTATAATAATCTTTATACAAAAAACTTCAAAACTGCATACCCCGATTTTATCTAAAAGTTCTGATTAAAATGTTCGAATTTTTGATGTATTTTTTTTTAATTTCTTTAAATTTTGTGCATTGCTCAAAAGTACACTTTTTTATATTAAAAATTAAATAAAAAATAAATAAATAGCTAAAACTTTGCCGCGCTGCTCTTATTATGAGCACAGGTGTAAGGATATATTTTTATTTTATTTTATATATTTTTTTAATATTATTATTATTTTTCTATTATTTCTTACCAAAACTAGTCGTTCATTATCAATGCGCATAACAGAAAAATGTTTAAATAAAATTGGGAATAATTTTTGCAAGTAGGGAAAGTAAGAAATTATCCATCATTCAAAAATGGAGAGAGCAAAGTGACAGTTCGATGCAAGAGAGAAACTTATTTTATGTTGGATAGAACTTCTTGCAAACAAGCGAATTTATTTTTTATTGAAACTGGTATTTTGTGCTCTTTTGCCCTTGCGACACTTTGAAATTAAGTCAGAAATGATAAAATGGAAAATTCATAAGCAAAATACGAGTTTATAACGTATATTTATGGTAGTTTTTTCGGACAACACAAACACTTTTCTAAACATACTCAGCTGATATGTCTTCTTCTAAATGTGTGTTTTTTTTTGCAAGTGAAGCCAAACTTTCCGTTCGTTAACGTTTTTGCATTTTGTTTTCTTTAGAGGCGAATTTTTGGATTGATGTCTAGCCATGACTAATTTTGTTCTCGTTTGCTTCTCTTTGAGCAAAATAAATTGCTTGAACATTAAATTTTTTTTATTTGCGAACTGCCAAAACGAAAATATTGCAGTGCTGCCAAATTATATGCAACGTTGGGTTCAAGGGAAATTTTTGGTTTTGTTCACTACTTGCGAGGTGGTTGGTGAATCGAAAGCAGCTCCACCTGTTTAACGAGCTCGTAAATTTACGAGGTCTACGTGGTCTACGCTGCATTTCCAAAAGTTTTTAGATGAATACCTGTAATATTTTATGCACACTGTGGTCATTTGATTTTTGCTTATAAATTATTTGATGCAAAAGCGGTAGTTTTCTTATTACAAAAAAACTTTATACGACTTCTTTTATCTGAACTTGTCGTAAAATTAATTTTTGTTTAATAATTTGTAGTTAAAACTAATAATGGCTTGTGGATTGTAATTTGTAAGCGTGAAAGCACACAGCTCTCTAAATTAGAAGCAAATAACTTTTCACTCGTAAAAATATTTATTTTTCATTATATTCTAAATTTTTGCTGGGATGCAGTGGGGCAATTGCAATTTCGTATATCCACATACATATATATTTTTGAGCACATGTATATATATACTATATATGTACATCTTTGTGAATATACACATACTTATGTCTGTTTGCTTGTATATACATAATATATGGCTACATACACATATTGAGCTTTTGCATGCATTTGTGGACACCGCGGACAGAGGCACTGCAGCCATAAGTTTCCGTGCCAGTTTTTATGAGTTATTTACAAGCATTTGTATAAAAATACAAATTTATTTTTAAGTACATAAAGTCTATTATTTTCTATGTCATGCATTTGGTTTTATACCTTTGAAAAACGTTATTGACACATTTCTTTCAGCTGCACTCTGCTTTGTGTATTATTTTTTAACGTAATTCAGTTGTTTAATTAATTTTTTCCCTACTTTACAGCCTTTCAACATTGCAATTATCGTCTAATCCAGACAACAATAACTTTCAGTCTAATCACAGGAAATAAATAAAAAAAATTGCTAAATGCATATTATATATCACTTCATTAAATTATTTGTTGCTGCATTTTTCTATACGATGTTATTGTTTTTTGTATCTGCTCATTATTTTGTCGTTAGTTGTGTTTCATAAGCGTCTAAAGTTCTCAGCGTGAGTTACAACAGCTGCTAGATGTTTCTTTAAGTCGCAATTAATTCGTTACAAATACAAATGCATACGAATGTGCATGTGTATACATATCTCAATACATATTTACGTACAAGTAATACTGTAGCTTTTGAAGCACAAAAAACGAACGGGTCTGTTAAACCTTGAATTCGACTCAAGTAGCAAACTGCAAAGTTAAAGAGAAACTTAGACTAATAGTTAATGTTGCAATCGCTATTCTCCCATAAACCTGCACATGTAGTGGTGGAGCTACTCCATTGCAATGGGCGCTCATTAAGCGGCCCTGAAACCTTAATACCAGAAATAAATTTAATTTGATAATAATTTCCCTTTCAAGTGTGTGTGTGCGGAATCTGAACGCTGAAGGTTTTGAATATTTTTATTAAGCAGATGTATGTATGTATAGTACCAGGCATACATACGCCAGTTATAAAAAAAAAACTATATGTATTTTGTTTTTGCAACTTGTTGGCTTGAATGGCAAAATCAGTTGACTACTTCCTATAGATTCAATGAATTCCATGAATTCCATGAATTTTCCAAGAATATCAATCAGAATCTAAACAAAACAGATCACTTAGTCATTCAAACCACCAAAGCATGCGAGGAGAAAAAAACAAATCAGCTACTCTACAACTAATTCACCCTGTAGATATCGCTTATTTACTGGAAGTACGTAATAATTAAAAAAGCGATAATTCGAGAAAACCGTCTTTAAAGTTTTCAAATTACCTTGTCTCCCTGAGAAAAAAACAAAAAAAAAAAAAGTAAAAATAATGAAATATTAGCCTACCGCATAACTCATACTATGTATATGCTTATAAAACCCTCCTGAA
The DNA here is from genome assembly GCA_037575425.1 of Anastrepha fraterculus. Taxonomy (NCBI): domain Eukaryota; kingdom Metazoa; phylum Arthropoda; class Insecta; order Diptera; family Tephritidae; genus Anastrepha; species Anastrepha fraterculus. The sequence continues at coordinate 80,267 of JAYXIM010041183.1, read as the reverse complement.
TAGTAAACATTTTCTTGTTAATATGAACGACGAAACTACCAACCTCCAAGAAATTAAAGTGTCTTAGGACCCGTTTTATACACTTTGTGCACAGCCGATCTATCCTTGACGAAATGCCCAAAGACAACCACTTATGTCGAGGATACGGGTATAATGTCCACAAGTTATAAGCTTCAATTGCTTGGTACTTACAAGAAAATCTCAACAGTGTTGGTTCCTGGTTGCAAACCTGGCGTATAAAAGCTAACGAAACCAAATCTATGCATATTACTTTCACGCTTCGCTACGGCCATGCCTTGCCATGCCTCTAAACGACACTCGAATACCTCAGACAGATAATGCCAAATATTTAGGTATTCTGCGTCTCACGTGCTGCTCGCATACATATATTTCTAAAGCGAAAACAACTTGAGCCGAAACGCCGTTCACTTCATTGGTTACTTGACCACAAATCAGTATTGCCACTAGACAATAAAGACCTCATATCTAAAGTATTTTTTAAGCTAATATGGTCGTACGGAGTCGAAATATGGGGCTCCGCTTCAAAATCTGATCAAGAAATTGTGCAGAGATTCCAGTCAAAGGTGTTACGCATGTGTGCCAATGTGCTATGGTTTGTAGGAAACGGAGTATTATACAGATAACTAAATGTTACGGCAATTTACGAGGAAATCAGTAGAATCAGCAGTTAACCTTTTCAATAACAACTTCACTTCACGAAGATGAAAGAAATGTATGCCTAATGAATTAATGCAAAGATTTGAAATGTGCATATCTAAAATGTAACAAATGTAAAAACGTATTCAACAATATAAGTCTCGTATTAGATAGTGTGCAGAATTAATTAATAAACTCCGCTAAGTGTTCTTACGAAAAGCTAAATTTCTTTCAATTGTAACTATAAATAATACTAAATGTTAATTTTTATAACAGAATAATTGTAACTTATAATAAGAAAGTGTTAAGTATGATTTCGTTTGCATAGAAGTGAAGCAGTCATAGTAATTTATGTGGCTGTAAATCTAACTGCAATATTTTTTATGGATTACGACGTTCCTTCAGTGCAAATGATAACGTTATCTTTTACATTTTCCTCTATTGTATAAAACTTACTTCCACAATAGTTTTTCTTTGTCTGACTATCAATATGATTATATGATTCGGTTCTCAGGTATGTATGTACTTCTAAAGCTCAGTTACTTAACACAGCCACTTACGGGCACTGAAATATTTTTTGAATGCCTCCAGGTAAAAAATTAAAAAAAACTAAAAACATTTTTTTATGAAATTTCACCAACTATTTGATATTAATTTCTAAATAATAAAATATGTACCTATATAATAGATGTAAAAATGCTAAGAAAAAAAGTACTATGGCTTCAAAAGTTGTAGGTACGCATATTGCAAGTAATCCAGAACTGATGAGATGTTAAGAAAAGCATGACATATTCCGAATTACGTCAACAATAACCTGCCAATGGTCTTTGCGAAACTATGCGAGAAAGATGGGTATCGTACAACGATAGATGGAGAAGCTAGAATCAAGAAGAATCTAAGGAAAAAGTATTTCACTATCTGTGAGCGTGCCCAAGCCTGGGTACACTACGACATAGAATGCTGTGGAAATTCTCGTAAGTTAATTTTAAATAAATTGTAGAAAAGAAAATAGACGACATACCTATGTATGCAGATTCATTGTCAAATCAAGATGGTTCGACTAATAAAACTTAGTGGTATCTTTTGTGCTCATTGAGTCTGGGATGTGCTGATTGAGTTACTCAAACAACATCACCACCACCACCGCACCCGCGTTCACGATATTGCAAATTTCTGGCTATTTGTATATTTTTTATTCAATGTTTTTACAACAAAATACTTTTACAAAAAGACTCGAAACTCACGTTGCTTTTCGACATTTTCTTTAGCGGCGTCCTTATGCATTTTCTCCATATACAAAAAAAATTTCGAGCAGAAAAGAACATGAAGAAAAATGATCAAAAATCAACCCGAATTTCGCCACACTTGCACTTTTTTATACAAAAATTTAATACGCTATAAATCTACTAATCCAATTTTTTTTTAATTCTGATTAAAAATTGTGAAATTTTGATGAAAATTTAAGGAACTTTTTTAATTTTGTACAAAGCTTTAAATTTTGATGCATACTATATTTGTTGTAAATGAACTATATTTCCATACATAATAAATGACAAAAAGAGCAAAAGAAAAGTAGTTAAAAATGGGCAAAATATCTTGTATTTATTATTTTGCGCCAAAAAAATAAATAAAATTTCTTGTCTTGTTGCTGCCGTCCAACTAGGCACCTATAATTTTTTATTATTATTACTATATTATCGGCCGCCGTGACCGAATGGGTTGGTGCGTGACTGACATTCGGAATTCAGAGAGAGAACATCGGTTCGAATCTCGGTGTAAGATCAAAAATTAAGAAAAAGTTTTTCTAATCGCCCCTCGGCAGGCAATGGCAAAAACTCCGAGTGTATTTCTGCCATGAAAAAGCTCCTAATAAAAATATCTGCCGTTCGGAGTCGGCTTAAAACTGTGGGTCCCTCCATTTGTCAAACAACATCAAGACGCACACCACAAATAGGAGGAGGAGCTCGGCCAAACACCCAAAAAGGGTGTAAGCGCCAATTATATATATATATATACATATATATATTAGTTTTTAATTTTGTGTTTTGTTTTAAACTTTAAATTGTTCTTTTTTTTTAATTTAACACCTACACATACATCAAAGTTACAGAGGAAAAAACGCACTTTTCCCTAAATTTGTTATGAAATGTTTACACTACCAAAAATAAAAAAAAACGAGATTAATAATTTTTTTTTAATTTTTATTTTTTATTTTGGGGTGTTTTCAAGGCCTATAAAGTTAAATTTTCTTTAATTTAATTAAAGCATAAAGAATAATTTTATATTGAATATTTTCAGAGCGGAAGCCGTGGCATGTCATCACAGCGACATGATCTAATCGACAGATATGCTTTCATTCGCTTTACTGCGATTATACCGTCGTAAAATTCATACAACTCATCATTCATTTGTCGCCGCTCCTTCGCTGTTGCAGAGCGCTTCAAAAATCTACCTCAAAACTAACTTAAATCTACCTCAAAAAACTCCAAATACTATGAAAGATATATCATGCTTTATGTATCATTGAATGATCAAGCCAAGAGTATTGTTAAAGCAAGTCGTTCACTGCGTAACTCAAATGAATTCGTTTCAAGAAGATATTAAGCTTACGTTATCATGGTTTCAATTATAAAATAAATTGTAACAATACGCCGACATTTCTTCTATTTTAGTGGCCGTGTGCCACTATACGATAATAGTACTGTGGCGCATGCAACCTTGAAAGATTATACCCTCGAGCTCTGTCTCCAATTTATGACGTGTATTTTAAGGCTGTCTCGTAAAATGGAGGGGTCTACAATTTTATGACTGCCTCCGAATGGCAGTTGATTTTGTTGCGAAACTGTTTCATGGCGGTGTGAACGCTTTTAGGTGTGAATGCTCTTATCAATTTAAGTCTGTTATCTTTGCATATTTACATACTTGGCGCATATAATACACTTAAATATATGTATAAGTATATGTATCTATCTATGTATGCGTATGTACAATGAGTTATACATGTTTGAAAATGTATTGGTGATAAAAATCGACTCCATATACTGCATATCCAGAAGTAAATTGAATATTTTGAGTATTGCGTTGAGGCATTGGCCTTCACAGTGTTCCGTATTTAAAGTATCTTGAATCTCTCGTTAATTAGGAGACGTAATTTCGTTAGCTAAACCTAAATTGGCATTCTCATTTCATAGTTTTTCAACCTACTCAGCAGGTTGGAATATAAAATAAGCAGAAAATTGATCTATGAAATATATAGTTTTTTAGTTTTTATGTATTTATATACAGTGTTCCACAAGATTAAAGTAGCAGTGACTATATTTTTATTACAACTTCGAAATTATTTAACAATTGGATGTATAATTTGTTAATAATAAACTAGGAAGCTTTAATTATAGAAAATTCTGTAACAAACAGCATTCCAGGAAGACAAGAGTTGTTGTTGGAGCAGCATAAACATTCCCCATACATACACGGGCAGTGCTGCTGAAGTGACAGTCCTGGGCCGGATATAAATCTGTGCCGTACCGGTTACGTAGAACCGACTGTTTCTCAAGCAACGAAAAGGGTTAGAAAAAAATTTCGAATGATATCTTAGAAGTCGAAATTGCTCAATATTTGGATAGGTTATTTAAATTTTCCCTAAACCTATCTTCCAAAAAAACAAAAATATATCAAAAACCCCCCTTGTTTTGATTCCATTGATATCATCCGAAGTGATTTTCTTGAAGAAATATGTAAAAAAAACTAATTTTCTTTAGAACAACCCGATTTTTGAAGTTGCTTTCAAACCCGTTCAGCCTACATAATATTTAATATTTTCCTACAGAAGAAGGTGTTCTCGAATGTGATGCTATAGCGCGAAAAAGAATAAGACAGGAAGGAAGAAAGGCATATACGCTCAGCCCTACCCAGCTCTATCTCAGCTTTATTAAGAGAACTGGGTTTGAATGAGGTACTGTGATGATTAGAAAGCACAAATGACGGTGCTCATTTGCATTCATTCATTCATAATATCTTTGCAAAATATTTTGGCGGTAGTCTTAAAATATAGTTCCGACGGAAAAACTCATCTGATATTTTTGGGTATGACGAGTGATGTACCCTAATGTACATACATACACATACGCAATTTTTTTCAGTTTTGGCAACAAAATATTGTTTACTTGAAAAAAAAAACACTAACAATTATGTGTCTTAATATAATTCGTCGAGGCATTAATCGGATGATATTGCTTTCATCCTGATGTTTTAAGCCTGGAATGTTTGGTTTCAAAATAGAAAGATATGTAATAAAATAGGGTAATAAGTTTATTTTCGACTATTTGCCTCATATCAAACTTAATATCCACGAAACCTTGAAAGTAATGCTTTATTTATAGTGCGCTTTATAGTGCAGAAGGAAGAAATTCATGTATTTTTTTTTAACATCTGATAAACAAAAGCGGTCAATAGATTTCAAAGCAATAAGGCTTTCAAAATTATTGGGCGTAAAGTAAGCATCTAAGTTTTTTAACTGAGTTCTGGAATATGTTTTTTAACTCGCTAATATTCTAAAATTCTTATCATAAGGGCAGCCCTAGACTGGAATCCGCAAGGCAGTCGGAGATGTGATAGGCCATCTAACACGTGAAGGCGACAAGAGGAAGCAGCAGCGCTACAAGCTGGTTCTACTTGGCGACAAATCAAATTCTTAGCTTAAAATATAATTTTAACTTGTTTAAAAAAATATAATATATATAATATTCTAAAAAGCTTCGTAACTCGTTAATGCATTAAAGAGCTAGTCTTCTTGATCGTAGAAAGCTTTAAATTACGGTTTTGAAAGTTATCAGGTATAAAGAGTTAACGGGAGCACATTATATGTATGCATTACGGTTCCAAGGTTTTTGGTTTGGTTCCTTAATAATGTAATTTGTTAATGCACTGAAAGGGTTGCTTTTTTGAGAAAACAGAACATTAAATTTATATATACAAAAAATTTCTCATCTAAAAGCCATTTCTGTGTCTATTCTTATGAGAAAAAATTGTAATGGCTTAGTGAAGTACGGCCTGACTTCGTAACAACTGTAAAGAGAGAAGTTGATCATAAAAAATGTGTAAGTAAAGGTTTTTTCCATACAAAGCTTTTACGAGTATAAACTTATTACTTTTCTGCGCAATTTATATCGAGATTACGCATATTATTTTTATTCTATGATTTACTTCATAGCATTACTCACCTAGAATTGCGTTCAGTCTTCAGCTAGGATTTCTTGCTCTGTAATAAATCAACTGCTTTATGGCATAAGCACTCCAATAAAAATTTTTTGTAGTTAGTAAACGAACACGCTGCTCATTGAATTTTTCAATACTTCTGTATACATAAAAGTAATTACAGCACGCACATACATATGTACTGTATGTATGTGAGTGTATGCGTTACACTTCAACTATCGTACTTTGCTACGCCAGCAATCCATACTCGTACAAAAAAAAGCGTTTGATTAATTTTCAATAACTACATCAATTCATAAATTGTTTGTCCACTTCATCACTTCTAAACCACTTGAAAACTATTCGCTAGACCATTAAAAACGATATCTAGAATTATGTACATATTGCGTGTGTTCGTGTATGCGCGTACACATAGTTCAATTTATTTATAAAAATCTCCCCAAAAGTTAAGTACTTTTGTAAGTGGTATAACTCATTGCACAGAGCACACATTTACAGCGATTGGCAAAGTGGATTTTTAGTATTTGAATACTTGGTTGAATTTCTAGTTGAACGGCTGATTGCTTGAGCGCTGATGACAGATGGCTGTGCGGCGAGTCCGCTATACAAAATGTACGCGTCTGTCGTCAATGAATTTACTTCTGCTAATGTGTCTTAGCCATTGCCTGCAAAAATGTTGCTATACAATGGCAAGCGTTAAGCGTCAATAAGGCAGCAGTGCCAGCAGCAGCAACAACAACAACAGCAGCAGCAGCTTTTCAGTTGCTCCAAAAAGCCCGCTCGCTTCCCTTTTGCCGCCTGTTGGGAATGATGAGTGTTGTGGTGGGGAGCAGCACCTAGTATGCGAGTGTGTGTGCATGCATGCTTGTATGCATCGGTCCCCCCATCAACCTAGTCAACCAGTCAACCAAACAAAGTGGCAAAGTAAGCCAACAACAATATTGGGGAAGTAGCTGAGGCAATAGCAGTAGCGCTTAACCTCCAACCTCAGTGCAGTGGCGGCGCCGATTCGTTTAACATTCGCTGTTTTTCGCCATGTGTCGGGAGCCATACACGAGGGGCGGTCAGTGGGGGCCCGTTATGGTATAATGTAATGCCATATAAAATGCTTTGTGTGTGCAGTGATGTATGTGCTCGGCCTCGAAGTGGGGCTTTGGGTCGGTGTGTCGGTAGGCCGATGGGTCGTTGGTTCGCTATTTTGCTAGTTCGGCAGCTCAGTGGAGCTGTAGGGCTGTGGGCCGACGCTGGCTTTATTCGTGTTGTAACATTCGTTGTGCGCATGCTAGGAAAGCGGCGTGAGTAATCGACTGGGGCTGCGGGGTTTTATCTCTTCCACATTATAGTTAGATACATATATGTAGGTACATATGTTTTTTGCATACATTTACACGGCAGGCATGTTGCTGACTTTGCAGACGGGTCGATTCTTATGCAGCGTTACTCAACTTCTGCACACTTTGTTGCTTCTCTTCTCGGCTGCTTACTGTTTGCCATTTGCTATTTGCTATTTGCAGTTTCCTGTTTTTTTTTCATTTTCCTCATTTCTTTGGCGAATTTTCCTCATTTCTGGGTACCTACAAAATATATTGAGATTTTTCTTTATCTCAGGAAAAAACTTTGCTTTTTATGGGGTGTGTATTATGTATACCAGTTTTGCTCTGTTTTGTAGTCTTAACTCACTTAAATTGATCTATGGGCGTGGGGAATGGTGTTGAATAATGCAATTAATTGCACTCATTGTTATGAAATTTGTCCCCAAGGAAAAAGGGAGCTTTGACAAGAGAAAAAGAACAAGAAAAATTACAGTGCCAGTGATGGCATTTTAGTTTTTTGCTATGCTTTGTTTTTTGTATCCATTGGCTTGCATTATTAAGAATAACCATTTATATACATCCATACACACATACATATGAGTATAAATATATGAGTGCTGAAGTGATAATTTGTATTTGGGAAGCCAAATTACTTAGTTACTGGAAAGTTGATAAATTTGAATGTAGTTTTGTTTTGACATGAGAATAAAAATATCCCCCTTATGCTTAGGAGCAGAATTAATACGAATAAATAAGCTTTTACGTGTCTTTATTTTAAGAAGATTTAATGTTTCTAAATACTTCTAAAAAAATTTTCTAAATACTTCAATACTCCTATTGGAGCATAGGGCGTTAACTACACTTCTTCGCCAACGGACGCGGTTTTGAGTTATGTCTCCAGGTGGTATGTGACTTATCCACTCCTCGGCCAGATTTTTGGTAGCGGGCATCACTTTTTTTAAGCGTATGTGCTATCAACTACCACTTTCTTTTTCAAATATCAGTCGCCGCGTTAAGCTGTTAAATTTTTTTAGTAGATCCGAGTTGGATATTGTACGGGCCAGAAAATTTGCAAAATACGGCGCATGCAAGGGTTGACAAGCCTTTTCAGGCGTCTCGTTATTGCCGCGGTTACTTTTTATATGTGTAACCGTAGCTTTTCTAATCCTACACTCAACATCTTCCTCCGAGCCATCTTTGGGGGGACCATGCAATTAAAATAGCAAAATTTCTCTGCACTTTCATACTGTTGTGCACCTACTTTAACCGTCTCTGATATGATCTCGTTGAGATGCAGTGCTTTTGTTTTTCTACGGTTGAAGCTTTTCCTGCATGGCTTGAGTAGGCAGTTTCAGGTCGTCAAGTAATAAGCTAGCAAACAGATTTCATCTGCGTATGCCAGGTACCTGAGAAATTGATTGTTTAGCTGTCTTTTAATGCATTTCATTACTGAAAACAGCGCTCAAGACGTCCACGATGACAAGAAGGAACAATATTGGAGACAATATGCATCCTTCCCGTACACCTCTCAGCACCTGAAAAGGCTCTTATTCTTTAGTAGAGGAAAGACAAAGAAGCTCATACTGCGACAATCTTCCGGCTTTATTGCAATCAAAATTAATGATGGGTTGATTTAATCTAAGCCGATTTAAAGGTTGTATGGGATTAAATTAAAGTTATTTGCGAATCACCGCAGGGATTTAAACAGAGCTTTCATTGTTGATTGAGGGCTCCAATGGATATTGAGGGCTCAATAGGTAGGAAGATGAAACCATCAAACATGTGCTGGCATCATACCCAGTTCTGGTCAATAAGTGGGACAAGCAACTGGGTAAACACATTTTACCAGAGGATGAAATAAATCTCAATGAAATAGGACAAATGCTACAATTTTTTGAGTAAGTTGGACTCATAGAAACACTCTGAACCCATGAGAATGGCACAATTGATCATTTTAGTTGCAGTGCCAAATCAGCTCATAATAACAATAATAATAATAAAACAATGCTAAGTAACATATTCAACGAATCCGAAGACTCCCAATGCTCTTTGTCATGGGAGGCAGATTTACCACAATGTAGGATTTGTTAAGCACCTTCTGTTAAAAAAGCTACTCTGATTAGTTGGCGTTAATATCGGCGCAAAAAAAAAACGAATATCATTAGGGGTAAGGGTTTCATCGGAAAAAACACTATTTTTGGAAATTTTTTTCATAAATATGGATTGAGCAAATTTATTAAAACCTTTTGTACATTATTAAGCATACTTTTAACTATATTCTGTAATTTTTTCATGCGGAAATACTTAAAAATAAGCCGGTGACAGACCATGTCCGGGAACGTCTTGAAAAAAACACATTTTGCAGTGATCACTGTATCTCTGTCGGAAATTATCTGAAACCAAAACCAATTCAAATTTAGTCAAAGTATCATTAAATCTTCCCCCTCACGTTGTACGCTAATTTTTTTCTTCGTCTACAAATTTTTGGGAGCGATCTAAAGTGGAAACTTCTATTTCAACGAAAATGTCCGCCATTTTGTGGGCGGGAAACCCCCTTCATGTAAAAAAAAAATATAAACTAAACGTTGGGCGGAGGCATTTTATATGAAAAAAATGTAAGCCAAGGTTGGAATGCATCGGTTAAGTAGTTTTTAAATGGCAGTGATCAGCGACTTTCAAAAAGTAGTTTTGAGAAAAACGCTCGAACGCTCGTACCTGTCAGAGCTAAGACGCGAGACTAATTGGACAATAACTCCAAGCTCAGATCGGCTTAAAATTTTGGGAATATATTCTCGAAATGTTAAACAATAAGATAAAACATTCACTGCTCTTACAATTGCATCAAAGATAAGTAGCTTACATGCCTTTCAGGTTATGTCTATGCCATTGTGTACTCATCATTCAACTTCGTGCCGAGTCTCGCTAGTTCATCGGCCCTACAGTTACCCTCAATGTCACAATGGCAAGGTAACTACATACACTCGGCTAACTGGTTAAGAGATCTGCGGCATTTCATGGCTATCTTGGAGGTTGTCGACTGTTTTGTGGATTTTATCGCCACCCGGCTATCAGTGAAAATGTAGGGAGATATCATTATCCAGGTATCGCATTACGCTGTACCAGTGTCACGGCTTTTATTATGTATTGCCATCAGTTCAGCCTTAAAGACACTACAGTAGCCGGAAAGCCGAAAACTGAAGGAGATCCCCAGATATTCGGAATATACGCGTACACATACACCCATTTCTTTTAATTTTTATTAAAAATTAACTAAACATAAAAATAAAATCCACTGTGATCCTTATTTATTGATGTCCATGATCCTTTTAATAACGATTTGAAATACAAAACCATCGTCAAAACGATGAAGGATGACGTTTGAAGGTTAAGGAATTTACAAAAAATTTATTTTTTGTTTTCGTTATTTTGTAAGTATAGTATCTTAAGAATATACTGTAAATGCAGAAAGTTCCAATATTATAGCTTCTACAGCCCATTAACTAGATAGAGAGCGGTCCGCGCGCTCCTGTACCTCAAACTTTAAACTCGTTTTTCTAGAAACTACTTTTTGCGGCACGATCAGCATGATAACTCATAAAGTTTTTTTAATTTTTTTTTTAAATATTCGAAAGTGTATAGATTTGATTTTTGATGTTTTTATTAAAAAATGTTTATAAACATAATTAAAGTATGACATTTATGACTTTTTTAACACATATTTTGCCGTAAATTGCAACATTTTTCGAAATTCAAAAATCCGGCTCGACGCACTATAACTACAACTTTATTTTACAAGAATTTGTTTTTACTTTTTACAGATCCATCAACGTTTCAAGCAGAAATGTTGTAGACCGTTGAGCAACTTTTTTTTCATTGTACTTTGGGTCACGTGATTTTTTATATACTAATTTTTGTAAAAAAAAAATTAAAATAAATTTTTTTATAAAGTTTAAGTACAAGTAAACAATGTATAAAATTTTTTTATATTTATTTCTATTATTAACCCTTCTAAAAACAGTTTTTCTTTTTGCGCATTTTTTGGTGCTGCTGGACGTATGTATGTAACCCCTTAAAAATATGGATTTAATCTGCATTTCAAACAACTATTTATGTATGCTCGTGTATTTGTAACCACGCGAAGGCAGAATTTTATTTATTTATTCCGTTTTTGGTTTTTAACAAATTTTCAGTCAATATTAAGATTTTTTGGGAGTTTTGAATAATTCATTAATTCATTCATCAAAGTCACAACGTTGCTTGGACTGTAAAATTTGCCTTGAGATTCAAAATTATAATTTAGTACTAAACTAGTTTCTAATATATTCTGCCTTACATAAAATACCAATTCATTACTCTCTACAGCTGCATTTGTAACTTTATGCATACTCGTATATGTATAATTCCTTACTTATTCATACATATTCATAGTCACATGCATGACAGCTACAATACAAACCCTTCGCATTGTTTGTTCGTTGTTCGTCTCATTTTCCATGATTACTTTGCGCATTCATTCGTTAGCATATAAAACGCGGCTTGGCTGACTGGATGATTGCTACGACACAGGTATGAATAACAGTGTTGCGCTTATGAATTAATTGTGAAAAAACTTTTTGGGTGAATGCAGAATATACATGTGCCTATAGTTTAAAAATGTAGTCTAAAAATGACCATCTAAATATATCGAAATTTTAAAATTTATTTTAATGAGTATCAATAGGAGACAATGCGAGGTGCCGCTATTAAATAGCGAGACTGATGTTGCAAAATATTTTATTGTGACTCCTCAATATACACTCCTTCTTTACTCTTATAAAGCTCCAAGCGAATTTTCTACTATTCGAAGCAGTACTGAAAGTCGTATGTGTACCTTTTTCCCAGCTTCAATGGACTAAAATATTTTTTTGGGTGGGGTTTTGTGTAAAATTTTCTCATTAATCTAAAAAAAATTAATAATAGGACAACAAATACAAAACAAAAAAAATTGTTAGGAGAACAAATTCAAGCGAAATCAAAATGGAACAAATAAAAAAATCTAATGGCATGAAAATAAACAAAGACATAATTTGATTTTGATTCGTCGTTTGTTTTCAGTTTCTCAATGATTTGTCTTAAAATCATAAAATAATTGACTACCTAACCCGAAGTTGTGGAGTTTATTTTAAGTTTTTATCTTTATAATACCATATAAAAAAAAATTTAAAATAGGTGTTTGCTTCTTTATGAGTGTGAATACGTTGAAAAGTAAATATACTTGTTATTTTAATATACCGTAAATTCTTATAATACTTCCTTGTATGGTTTGTTTTTCGGGTCCAATCAATCATCATAAACTAGTCTAGTCTCAAGTAACAACACTGTGCTGTAGACGAGGTGTTGCACAGTGCTTCGTATGTGGATAAAAATGAGTAATTCTTGACTATCAGATAAGATAAGATAAGAGTTTATTAAGTAGAAAAACGTTACAATATTTATGTTATCGCACGATTTACAGAATATGATATAAATCTTAATTCTACATCATTATATTTATATATTTATCACAGGTTTGGTTTTTTAAACGATTTTTTCTTTTTTCGAAGGAAAAAACTACTATGAAAAACCTCCGCTTTACATCTTACAAGCTAGGGTTAATCTACACGCATTTAAGTACCACGGCCTAATTGAACATTAAGAAAGTTCAGTTATTAGCAGATTGTCCGAAATACTGGAACGAATTTTGAATCTTTTAGTCAAATTTTGTATTTGATCTGACAAAATCTTAATTTTTGATTCATCATGAAGCTTTCTGGTGGAGAAATGCCATGGGAGTCGTAGCATCATTTTGAGTACCTTATTTTGGCAGATTTGCAGTTTCTTAACATGCGACTTTGCGATATTACTCCAAGCTGGACAGGCATATAATATTATTGGCTGAAATATAGACTTATAAATTATTAGTTTATTTTCATCACTTAAGCCTGAGCGTCTATTTATTAGGGGATATAACATTTTAATCGCCAAATTTACTTTCCAAAAAGATACTTTTTTATCAAAAATCGGGATGTCATAACTACCTAATTTTAAACCTGTACTTGGTATAAAGTAATGACTTCTTTTTCTAGTGAAAAAGATAGCTTGCGTCTTACTAATGTTTAATTTTATTTTCCAGGTACACAAGTAGTCTGCCATGTTTTGTAGTGCATCTTGTTGTTGTTTGTCTGTGTTATTATTGTTCTAAAGGGAAAACGATATTAATGATGACCAAACATTTGTAGCTTACCACAAATTAAAATTTTAATCAATTATTTTGCGAAACGCAACGATTGAAATAAAAAGAGTTAAGACCATAAAAGAGGTTGTGCATAATCGAACAAATTTTCCTAATATCTCAATTCTGCACGTGAAACATAAGAAACTTTATTTAGATTTTGAAATAAGTCTATTATTTTGAGATTTTACCCATTGGGAACATAAACTTGCTTTGTATCATTGCTGTGCTTCGTAAAAATATCTAAACTTTTTCTCGAATAACAGCAGACGGAAATTTTGTCTTTGCATAAGAAAAGTGAGTGGGATTTTTACCCGATCGCATTAATATTTATGTCGGCTCTAAATCAAGCAAAGTACAAACATTTATCCATAAATGCCTGCACAGGATATGTAGAATATTTTTGGCTAACTTAATTTGGAACCAAGAGCTCTACCATAACCATAACAACCTGCAGCCCGATTGGTGCGGAAATAAAACGACGAAAATGGAACTAGATTGGCCGTACCTTAAGAAAAGCGGAAGATGACATTGCTTGAGTGGCCTTTGAATGGAATCCACAACGTACTCGAAGGAGAGGTAGACCTATCGAAACTTGGATCCATTCAGTGCATGCTGAAAGTAGAAGTTGGGGGAAATTAAGGGTATTTCGCAAAATCAAACACGTTGGAAGAAAATCGTTATTGCTCTATGTCCAAATTGGAGCGATATTAACTATATTATAAATATTAATTGTAATTTATTATTTGTCAAGAAAAGAAAACATATAATACTTTTGATAAAAATTTGTTGAATTTGTTTTTTAATTTTCTACAAAGTTCAACACTTCAATTCATATGGTTTTTATTTCTAGTATGAACCATATTTTTGTAAAAACTTAGATTAAAAATTAATATTAGGTTGGGAGAATAAATTCCATTATTTTCTCGGCAGATAGCTATAGTAATCGATATCTCATAAATCAAACTATATAAAGTTCATGCTCGTTGTCAAGGTGACATTTCACTCTAAAAAAATTCGTTTGCTGCTTTTTGTTTGTTCCATTCAGTTGTGGGTTACAGGCTGTTAAAAATGGAATTCAACAAAGAGAAAATTCGGTACATTTTAAAATTTGTCTCTGATAAAGGCGAAAATGCAAGCCATGCTGCTGAAATTATGAATTGTGTTTATGGTGCCGATACTGTAATAGCTGATTACGTGCAATTTTGGTTTCGTCGATTCCGTTCAGGAATTTTTGATGTTAAAGAAAATATCGATAAAATTACAGAAATAATTGAAGTTAGTAGTCATAGCATCGTTTTAAACCAAATTACGCAAAAATGATGAACTTATTTTTCCCCAAGCTAATATATTTATATAACGGCCGCCGTAGCCGAATGGGTTGTTGCGTGACTACTATTCGGAGTTCGGAGAACGCAAGTTTGAATCTCGGTGAAAGAGCAAAATGAAGAAAACGTTTTTTCCAAAAGCGGTCGCTCCTTGGTAGCCAATGCAAACCTCCGAGTGTATTTCTGCCATGATAAAGCTCCTCATAAAAAAATATCTGCTGTTCGGAGTCGCCTTAAAACTATAGGAAAGTAAAGCTACGAGTTTGGAAATTGAATGACGTGGAGTCCCTAGGACTTTCTGAGTCCGGCGTCTATTGTACTGGGGTCTAAGGGTTTTCGAAATATCACATAAAGAAATGGAGCTCCATCTTTTGATCTATATTTTTATGAAATATTAAATGCAAAATAAATATGTAGTCAAAACTTTGCAAAATGTAGCGCTGTTATTATTGCGAACACAAGTGTATGTATCTATTATTATGAATCACAGTTATTAAATCCGGGGTAGAATGAAAAATGCAGCTTGGTTTTGCAAATGTTTTATACGACATCAGCCCACTGTGCTTAGTGGTGATGCAACTGAATACATCGTGCGTACGAACGAATAGTAGCATGAACATCAATTCTACATATTCACATACATACTTATGCACATATGCATATTCGTACATACAGACTTGGGTATTTGGTATACATTACAGCAAACAAAGGATTAAACATCTTGCAGATGTATACCTACATACATACATATAGGCAAATGTATATGCGTGTAGCTTTAAACAGTTTTTTGAATAAAATTTATTAAAATTATATTTACGACTTCATTAAATTATTTTCTTCTATATGTAAGTATGTACATATGTATGTTCATGAAAAACGAACAACGAGGGCCCGAAGTGAAGTTCAGAAATACGTAGTCGAAGAACACCAAACAAAAGTAAAGTATGTAATGAATAAATTTTCGTATTTTTTTCTCTGACGAAGAATTTCATGTCTACTCAACGAATGTATGCATGTGAAAAAGAGCTCGCTATATGTCCGCTCTGCTCTATGGCACAACATGAAATTGCAGCCAATAGAGCAAGTCAGCTAGAAACTGTGTTTGATGTTGACTGTGCCAGACATTCATTGAAAAGATGAATCGATGTGTGTATACATATGTGTATATGTTTGTATTTCGTAGGGGTTGGATGTAGCGCTAACTGGTTTAGTCCAATTCATGCTTTCGTTCTGTTTGGATGTACAAATACGATGTGTGGGTAACTTTTCTGTGAAAAGAAGTAAAATGTATCTAATCATTTTTGTTGAATAAATGTTGAAGAAGTAAGCATTATAATGTAGTGAAATACAATTATATAATATTATATGTATGTACACGCCCACATATGTTTCGTATGTCGAAAGACGAATGAATTTGAAATCGTTAATAACAAATATATAGGTATGTATGTAAGTATGTAGCGAGACATATAAAGTTGTACATAATACATAAATATGAACTATATGTATGTATGTACTTGAAGAATGCTTAAATGCGATAGATAATGATTTATATAAACAAGATAGATAATATCTGAATATTTCTATACTATTTCAGTTTTTAAATAAAATAAATATGGCTGATTCAACTGCACTGAAACAATTAGTTAACAGTTGGGGATTGGCCGAGTTGTTGCCACATCTTCAAGGTATGAATTATTTTCTACTTTTTACTACTTGCAATAAAAATTCTAAAAACACATGCTTAGATACATATGTATGTAAATATACCAATATACAGCTAAAAAACTTTGCTTACAGATGAAAATATTGGCATCGATGAATTGAAAATGATGAAAAATCATCACATCGTTGAACTCTTACATTCCTACAAATTGGGCACACGCATACGCTTTGAATACTACTTTGAGCGTTGGCGTCGTGATCAAAATAAACCCTTACTCGATGTTGTAACGCCAAATCACTACCACATCACCAACCCTTCAGTGGCGCCCACGGTGCGTATAGCACACGTCGCGTCACATGAACCTGTCGAAAGTCATAAAAACCTACAATCACGTGCCACTAATACCGTTACGGTGCATTACGCCACTGCATCAACAAATACACCAGATATGACGGTAAAATTACCAACAAAGGACACACCACCAACGCCACTTCCATCCGCTAGGGATGTATTGCGTGAAATGCCAAAGCTTATGCGCCAACCTAGCATTTTGGAGGAGAGTGCGGTGGTGAGTGCACCGAATATGCCAACAACAACAGCACCAACAACAACAACGACGATGACCGCATGCTCTCCGCGGCTGGCCCCAAAATTTCAATTTAATATCAACGATTCGGATAGCGAACAAACTGACACTGGGCCATTGTTGCATATTCTCAACTCGTCCGGCTTTAAGGCTACCTCACTACTGGAGTACTATCAACAAAATCAGCAGTTTACGAATGTACATCGCACACTACTCATACAACTGATAGTGAATTTCTTCGATATGAACGAATATCATTTGTCGCTGAAAGTCAGTCATATTTTGGAACAGCAGATATTGAAGCTTTTCCCCAGTGAAAAATTGGAATACTACCGCACTGAGAAACGTGGTAAAATCTATGTGAAATTCTGCAATATGAAACGTTATAAACGTGACAGGCCGACGTTGAAGCGCAAGTGGATAGAGGATGCGGAACATGGTGACGAGAGTGGAGGTGGTGGTGGTGGTGTTGGTAATATATTAACGGAGCCGGAGGTGGGCATTGAATGTGGTGATGGGGATGTGGAGGATTTTGCACAAAGTTTCGAATATTGGCATGCCCAGCAATCGCCCAGTGCAATGCAATTGAAGACTGAGTCGCTAAGTGATGGTGATTATTAATGATTCTAGTGAAGTGAAATGGACACTCAAACTGGACCTATTTAAGTAGTGAAATAGTGAATAGCAGCTGAAATTTTAAGTTTAAATACTTCCATGTTAATATGTACTAAGTACACTTGTATGTGTAAAGCTTAAGAAATTGTCTAAATTTAGTTTTTATGAAAATACATTTAAACTTTGGCGAAACCATATTTTTTATACCCAGCATACGTTTATAACTGATAGTTTGTATATAATTTTCACACTAGTTATTCAAACTCTTGATATTAGTTGGGTTCCAATGGTCACTGATTTGGATCCGTATGAAAATTTTGCATGCAAATGCAACAACAACAATGTGATGCTGATAGAGATCTATTTTGTTCGTTTTGTTTTTCGTCGGTAGTTTGGCAGTACAGCCTTTTGTAATTGTAAGCGTGGACGTGGTGGTCAATTGCCTGATGTTATTTTCCACTATTAACGGCATACCTTCCCCTTTATAATGAAATAAATATCCGATCATTTATATTAAAAAAGTAGCATTTGTCTTTGAATATCAAAACAACACCTCTGTTTGGAAAACCCTTATAATGTTGAATTGTAGCTTATAGAAGAAGACAGTTTGAAACTCTTGAGCGATGCATACACAAATGTTTTTTGTGTTTTTGAATCAGCTGGATTTTAACTTAGTTGAAAATACGCTTTCCTGAGGGAAGTTGGTATTAGCATCGTGTGCTGCCATCTATCAATTCATTGGTTCGATTGTCGGCCCGAATGTCAGCCCGATTGTCGGCCCGATGGGTGCCTCGATTGCTTTCAGTGGTGAACAAGCGAATGCGGCTGTTAACTTCGAACCCGTGTTTCCGAAGGAGAACAGAACGAGATCCGAAGAACTAAGCAACAATCAAAACAATTGATTTTTCCCGGTGAATCTGCTCAAAAGCAGGCGAAGACAGTCCCATCGGCTGGAAAGGTCATGGAGACGATTTTTGCGGATGGATTTTTTAGAAGAAGGAAGAACAATCACTGAACATTACTACAGTGAGTTATTGGACCGCTTTCACAAAAATTTGAAAGAGACACTGCCGCATTTGGGGGAAAAGAAGGTGCTGTTTCCCCACGACAACGCACCAGCACATTCATTCGGAGTTGTCGCCACCAAACTGCGTGAATTCGTTATGAATTGCTGCCGCACCCCTGTATTAACCCCATCTGGCTCCCTGTGACTTTTTCTTGTTCCCCAACATGAAGAAACGGTTCACGAGAAATAAATTAGATCAAACGAGGCGTGTCTTCATTTCGAACACGGATACTTATTGAACCCCCCTCGTACATTTTTAACGTATTTGGATAAATAATTATGCGCAATGACATCGTGAAAATGTTTATTTTATGATTTCAGTTGGTTTTTTATGAAATGAATATGACTGACTGCATTTCCATGAAAACGTTATTAAAGATTTGGGGATTAGCCACATATGCAAGATATGAAATTAAGTACATTATTGAACTACTGACTTAAAGTCTATAAAATACAAATAGTAAGAAAAACAGTTCTCAAAATTTTTTCAAACAGATGAAAACATTGGCATCGACGAATTGAAAATGATGAAAAATCATCACATCGCTGAACTCTTACATTCCTACAAATTGGGCACACGCATACGCTTTGAATACTACTTTGAACGTTGGCGTCGCAATCAAAACAAACCACTGCTCGATGCTGTAATGTCAAATCACCACCATTCCACAAGCTCTTCATTGGCGTACACAGCGAACTTAACACACTCGACGCCACAGGAACTTGTCGCAAGTCTTAGACATAAAAAAGTAAAAACACGTGCCACAAATACCGAGAGGATGCGTCTCACCATCGTGGCAACAAATGCACTAGATATGTCTGTGTTAGGCATTCTCAACTCATCCGGCTTTAAAGGTAACTCATTGTTGGAATACTATCGGTGACATAAGCACTTGACAATTGAAGTGAATTTCTACGAATCCAACAAATATCCTTTGTCACTGAAAGTCAGTTACAATTTGGAACAGCAAATATTAAAACTTTTCCCTAGCGAAAGACGTGAATACTACCGCACTGAGAAACGTGGTAAAATCTATGTGAAATTCTTCAATATGAAACGACCTAAACGAGACAGACCGTCGTTGAAGCGCCAGTGTAGGGAAGCTGTGGAAAATAATGATAAAAATTGCGGTGGTGGTAAAATGTTGCCGGAACCGTATGTGGCAAATTAATGCAGCGATGAGGATTTGAACGAATATATGGAAATTTTCGATTCCTGCTATGCTGAGCAAAACGTTCAATGGAGTAAAAGAAAACTGAGTCGGTGAGCGATATTGATGGCTGCTAGAAAATACATAGAAATGTGCATAAGTGGAAGTGAAGCTGCTAAATCGGAGCTAAATCAGTGATTTTAGTATAGTAATATGAGAAGAAAGCACAAGTATTTACAGAAATATATTTAAAAAATATGTATACATAAATGTAAGTTTTATTAACAAAAAAGGCAGAAAAAACTTTACAAATTAGTCTCCAAAGTGGAATACCAATACTATTGCGAAATTTGGCATGTACAACAACTAAATAAATAAAGCTGAAGCTGCGTACCACTTCCGTTAGGTGATCTGGCCAGAAGCTCCTACCTCCTATTCGTGGTGTAGATGAGCTGACTGTTGTTCCGCTAATTATGGAGGGACCTACAGTTTCAAGCCGACTCCGAACGGCTGATATTATTACGAGGAGCTTTGTCATGGCAGAAATGCACACAGATGATTTGCCAGTTATCTGCCGAGGGGCGACCGCTATTAGAAAAATGTTATTAATTTTGCTGGCACCAAGATGTCGAATCAACCATCATCTCTGTGAATTCTGCATGGTAATCACGCACCTGGCCAGTTCGGCTACGATCGGCTGACCGAAATTTGGTATGTGTTGCACCTAAAGATCCAAGCTGAAACTATGTACCATTCCCGATGCGGAACTAGCTCAAATTGGTCATCATGCCCTTACGTGATATGTTACTCCGGTCTTACCAGTGGGCGATTGAACGACGTCTTTCTTCTGCTGCAATATCTTTGCGACTAGCTGTACCGTCATACCGTCGTAAAAATAACCTACATTTCTTTTGCCAAAATGTGTACCGAGAATTACCTGTGTCAGCTTGTGTGTTCTTGCATTGCGTTGATTGCTGGTCAAGAAACTTTGGTGAATATGCCTAACTAGCCAAGAGTAATGTGTGTATGAATCCTCATCTGTGCCATCTGTGAACATTTCCAGAGGAGTGAACTGTCACGTCAGCACTTGCAATGGGACCATGCAAAGATATGCATATGACGTCAAGGCTGATAGGTTACCAGGTTTGGCCAATTTGTTATGGTGGAAATTAAATTAACCCCGGCTGTTCGGCAACCAAATTCTGTCCGCTCATTTCACACGTATTCACTCACTCCAACACACCAACTCAATGTAATTTTTTTCCTAAACAAACCGCTATCATGACCCCGGTAACGTCAGCCAATGAGCTGATTCTTTCTAATTCGTTGAGAGCCGGTTAACGGTATGATCTTGGCCGCAGGTATAATGGGTTGTTATTTCGTTAAAGTACTTGTCGCAGATTTCAGAATTTGGTTTTTAATTGCGTAATTTAATGCCTTTTGATGTATTATCTATAAAAGCTGAGTCTTATAGATACAACCTCATTAATCAAAATAAAAATAAAATATAAAAAAAAAATATTCGTTACGAGTATTTGGGGCACTTAGAAGTACCTCGAAGGGATCTCTGTGAAGGAAAGCGATTGGTGTGAAAATTATGAAACTAGGATCGATAGAAACTAGAAAAATGGTTCCATTTGTAGCCGGCTATCATCTTTGCCCGAGAAAAATATAATCGGCCGGAGGCAACTTTTTATTTGTCAATTATGAAGAGAATTTGCGAATTTGCAACACTACGTGTTATGTACTGTAATTCAATATTTTAATCGAAAATTTGGTATTTTTTAGCATAAACTTATATAGTTTTCACGTACGAGCTCTACTTGTTCTTTTTTCAGTGAGTTGAAAAGTTCAGCCTGTCCAACAAATGGAATTAACTCGAGAACCTTTTTGTGCGATGATTTATTAAGATTTTGAACATGGATTATCGAGATAGAAATGCATTCATGAACTGCCATCGACTTTTCGCGCTGAAGCACCACATTTAGCCACTTAGCCGTCCAAAATGGTTCTTGAGCAGGAAACACTCGATGCTGTACGTCAGTTGATAACGCGAGATTGTCATGTGAGTTATCGCGAGGTAAAGACTTCCGTGGACAATAGTGAGACTAGAATACAATCAATATTGCATGAACATATGGTCATCAAGAAGATTTGCTCTCGTTGGATAACTACCCAAAAAATAACTGGAGTTGATTGATGTTGGAGATGTCGATGATATCGTAACAGATGACGAATCTTGGATCTACATATTCATATGAGCTGGAAACAAAACTGCAATCGACAGTATGGGAGTTCCAAAACGAGCTTAATGCAATAGAAGTTTTTCGTGGAAGAAGCAACTTAAAGCAAATGTTCGCCTGTTTTGTTTTCAGAAAATCTGGTCATATCGCAACTGTACGATTAGAGAAACTTAAAACAGTTAATTCTTAGTGGTACACAACTATTTGTTTGGCAGAAGTTTGCGGGTAATCAATGAAAACCAACGCCGTAAGACGAATCAGCTTTTATAAAGACAATGCGGGTTCTCACGTATCGACTCTCAAAAGAGAGTTTTTGTGTACCCAAAAGTTTGAATTAATGTCATCATCCGCCTTACAGACCTGATTTGGCATCTAATTAATGATTTCTTTTTGTTTCCGGGCATTAAAAATTAAATGTGTGAAGAAGCTGTTAAAACCTTTAATCAGCGGGTTTTGAAGGCATCCACGTCTGCGTGCAAAAGTGCTTTGAAAATGTGTTCAAGCGAATGTAGAAATGTATTGATTTCCAAGGAGATTATTTTGAAAAACTATAACGCCATTTTTATTATTATTTCACTATGTTTTCATTTATTTATGTAAAAGGTAACCATTGAATACGTTTTTTGCTGTATTCGTAATTTTTTCCGTTGCAATTTACCACAATTTGAATTGTTGTGACATTTCCAGCAAAAACCAATTATGCAGAAGTAAAGAGACACAAAAAACTAGGCCGAAGTTATATTTTAACGCAACACAAATTGCACACAGTTAATAAATATTGACTATTTCATGGCGAGTAACGCAAAAAATTATTACACCATGGCGGAAGAAAGTAATTGCTATAGAAACCAAATCACATATGTACCTATGCACCTACACAAATACATATGCACAACCTTATATTGGGATATATTTTAATTATACTTTCCAATAGCTACTCGATATACTACTTGTATATGAAATTAATTAAAAAGGATTCGAGCTCTGAAAAGGAGTAAATAATAATACATACCATAAGTAATAATTACGGTAGAAAAGCCGTAATAATCGGAAAAGTAGAATGACTGAAATCGCTATAAAACCATTCATTTTATGGGTAATTGCAAAGAACTACATACTTACATACATGCATATGCATGTGCAATAAAGCGTGTGGCTGCGTGCAGACAACCTCCCTCTTATGCAGTATGAAGTGTGGCCATATTTAATTGGCGGCCACTCCCAAGTGATTTAATAGCCATTTAAGTGACCACTGATTTTGGCTGGCTTCTTGGCGCTTCAGTAGCACATAAAACGCGTAGTGCGCAGAAAAGAAGTTTTAACTATACATACAGTTATAATACGTTCACATATAAGTAGATTATCTAGTTTTTTATTAAAAAGCGAGATTACCCATACAAAATTTCTCTCCCGAAATCTGAGATTATATTATAAAATAATCCTAGGTTATTAGCATACATTATTATTTTACATACAACCCTGTGTTTTCTGTGTTATAGATCATTATTTTTACGAATGTAAAGAGAAACGTCATAGTAAAACCGAAATCAAATGGACGACGGCAAAGAAACACCGGAAAAAAGAAAGGTTTGTAGACATAATTCTAATTAAATTATTGTTAGATAGTGAGCCGTAAGCCCTGGCAGCTAGTGCTCCTTTTTTATTGTAAAATAATAATTTATTGTTATTTTCCATATATTAAATAAATAAATAAATATTGTTAGATAACATTTTTCAAGTCATTGCCTCGCTTGAACGGCATTTCTTTCCGAAAATTAAAACACGAAATTCTTTTTGAAAATAAGAAAAGTACCGTCACTCTTAGCACAATAACTCACGAACGAATGAATAGAATATCATGCAATTTTAACAGCTGCTTTTTTAAGGTTAGTACTAACTGAGGAGCTCGACTAAACACCCAAAAAAGGGTGTATGCGCCAATTATATACAATTAATATTATATATGTATATACTAACCGAAAAACAGGTGAATGCAATAATACTATTTCCATCTATGTATGTATGTGTTAAGCTCAGGACATTTCAGCCCTTGTGTTGTATTCAAAACTGTTCTATGATATTTGGAAGCTACAAATTTTTTTCATTGAAAATTTAAAAATACATTTATTTTTGGTCCCTGCTTAGGACCCCTGAGCAATGTCTCACAAAAGTGCTGCCTGCCAAATCTCATACACACGTGTAATATTTATTATTATTTATTTAATCAGGATTTGGTACTCAAAGGATTGGAACTATGGGGTTGTGAAAGAATATGATGAAGTGAGTACTACTACTCAAACACGCCGAGCTGTACTAATTAGTGCGCCACCGCTGTATTTCGGAAATTGGAACGTAGTAGAATATGCGTTTTATCATAAATGCAGCGGTTGCTCATTGGGCTTTCTATAACAAAGCAAGTAATACTTGAATGTTGATAGCTGACGCCGCTGCTATAGCTACAGTTGCAGAAGACGTAAAAGATGACGTCACAATAAACGCACTTGAAGACCGTCAGAATATATGTATGTATGTATGTACATATGTACATACATATGTCTGGATGTAGGTAGGAATGTGTGTAATTTTTATTGCGTTTACTATTGTGTCATTTTGTTAAGATGGTTTTTTGTACTGAATTGCGTTTTTACGAGTAACCTTCGACTGTCTTTGTGACAAAAATTGCGTTCTGAATCGTCACAACAACAAGGGTGAGTATGGTATTCACGGAATTTCAAGTCGTCAGCTAATATCCTTCCGTGATTTCGATTAGTTAAGGGGGGACCCTCATTTAGATGGTCGAAAAATGCATCATTTTTGGGAATTTTTTTCTCAGGTAAAATAACTTCAAACGTTTTGTAATTCATAAAGTACTTTAATAAATGTCTTGACTGTCTACAAAAATTTTCGGAGAAGAAAAAAAACATTTTAAGTATGGAAATATACACCTCGTCCATGGCACCTCATTCTATCTGTGTACATTCTAGCGCTCTGAATTTTTTTCTGAAATAAAAAAAACAAATTTTTTTTTAAACTTTAGGATAATACCTTCGATGTGACATTTTGATTTAAAAAAAAAATGTTGAAATTGATATTTTTTACCCAGTTTTATGTTAAAAGTGATTTTTCATGCATAAAAATTGACTTTAAAACTACAAAAAAATATGAAAATCTTTTTTTTTAAAAAACACTTAATGTCACATTGAAAACAATTTAATTATCTTTAAAATGAGCTATTGTAAAGCCTGATTGGTTCAATACAGCGTTCTCAATTGTGTACACAAAATCGAAAAATGATGTTTCGAGAAAAACGCGTTTAAAGTTTTGGATACAGGCGATCAGGCCACCCGTCGCGTCCTGTTAAAAATTTTGTCACTCCTTCAAAAATACAGATATCGACTTGAAATTTTGAAAGTATATTCTTAAATAGTTGTAGAATGGATTAAAATTATTTCCAAAAAATCGATTTTTTTGACCCGATAAATGAGGGTCCCCCCTTAAGTGTTAAGCGGGAAAACTGCGCAAATGAAAATTTACTTATGCACATAAATACTTACATACAGTGAACCAAAAAAGTATTGGCACCCTCGAAAAATCAAAGTTCTCAGTGCTATAACTTTTCTTCTAATGAAAGTATAAAAAAATAGAAAACGGTATTTTCTAAATATATTTATTTAATAGGTATCTGAACAAAAAAAATTAATTTCGACTGAGGTTTACAAGATGAAGTGTGCCAATACTTTTTTGACTCACTCTACATAAAATAGATATTACGTAGGTATGCATATACATACATATTGTATGTATGTATGTATAACGTAATTTGCGCCTAAAGCTTGATAAGTACTCTTCATCGGCATTTTGCGGGAGTTTCGAGTAGAAACTAAGATGACGTAATACGCCGTGATATCCTTTTTCAAGCGTGAACGTAGACGGTGAGGAAAGCCAATAACGTAATCCATGTAAACGTGCGTGAAGCTGCGTGATTCCACCAAAAACTATGATTTTAACCAAAAACGGGGTCTTTCAAGCTCAAGTCTGTTTGTTAGCAATGCATTGTTTAGACAGCTGCCACAGTTCGATGATGTTTCTTTTGACATACACCCCCGACAAAAGGATATCACATTCACATTTTAACTACATATTTTTCCCTTTTTTCGTATAAAAATATATAAACAAATACCATATAAATGAAAGTTGCAAGCTTTATACAAAAATTCAAAAGATTCCAAAAACCTTTCAGAAGAATTTTTGTTATGCAATTTCAAAGGCTATTAAATTTTACTATAATAAAGCAAATGTTTGAAGCCAACAAATTCCATTAATTTTACAACCGTTGAAAAAAGGTGAATCAGTTTTTGAAACCTAAATAAAAAAACCGCTATTAATCGAAAATTTGGAAACGGTGTCCATCCCTAAGTTACAGTTTTGTTTCTCATACGTAGATGTAAATTTCGAATTTGATGGTAGTTTGGAAGAATTACATTTTAGATTACGCTGTAGAAATTTAATAATTGCGTATGGGGGAAAATAAGGACCACGAATTAAAAGTTTCGGTTAAACCTAAATTCACTAGGAGCGCACCAATTCAGTACTAGTTTTGTTTTGTTAATGCAGCAAATAAATGAGTTGGGTAGGTTTTTGATTGATAACTCAATTTGTTAAATTTTCTTTAACTTTACTTTTTTAAGCATTGTTGCTTAATTTTCATATTCCTCTACATACACATACATATGGAAGTGACCTTATTCCACTACAATCAACACACACACGAACTAATATATTTCACGTTCGCTTACGAATAAACATTCTCAAATTTTTTAGGTCATCTATTGACTGTGCGTTTCCTTTTCCCTTTTCCTTATGTTCCATTTTTTCCACTACATTTTCCACTTACATTTGTATGTATAGGGTTATTCAATAGGTGCGCTTCAACTTTTTTCCGATAGGGAGGGCGAACGACGCAATATTTTTTACTTTTCGCTTGTCATTTGTAAACTTCATTAGTATACATTTCATTATGGAACGCTACACACTTGAACAACGATTGCAAATCGCGCAAATTTTTTATGAAAATAATCGTTCTGTTGCTGCTACTTTAAGAGCATTACGGCCATTTTACGGCCCATTTAACAAGCCGTCCCGTTTTGGGGTTATGTGAAGTCATTGGTCTACAGTAACAAGCCGGCGACGATTTGTGAGCTCAGAGCCAATATTGAACGCGAAATTGCTGGAATTTCGGCCGATTTATGCAAAAGAGTGGTCGAAAATTGGGTTCAACGATTGGACTTCGTAAAACGTGCACGTGGTGGTCATGCAAAAGAAATCGAATTTCATACTTAAATGTATATGTTCAAACTCGATAATAAAAAAAAAAATTAGTTAAAAAAGTCAAACTGTTTGTGTTTTATTCAAAAAAGTTCAAAAGTTGAAGCGCTCTTACTGAAAAACCCTATACTCGTCGTGCCCTGCAGGGAAAAATACTAGTTGTGAACCAGAATACTGCCAGTTCACTTTTCAGCTCAACCAGTTCGCGTCCGACGTTTTTTTCATGTAAACAGGTGGTATTTTTAACACGGCGATGGTCTATGAAATGTCAATCTAGTCCAATATGCTTCTAAAAAACCAGTTTGAGGAAAGTTGTAATTCACTTAAACATCCATTTAAACGTTTTAAAATATTCTAATTTATATTAATTCTCAGCTTTACAGTCAAATCTTATTACCTTCAAACTTATTCAATTCAAAATTCTGCTTTTAAATTACTAGGCTCCAGCTGAATTGCGATTTTTCGGAGCTGGATGCTATCAACGACCCGCAGGTGAGCGATGGGGAATATCCATCCGCTAGCTGTACTATACGAGTACATCAAACACTCCATGTCTTGTGCAAAGAAGAAGTTTCTTACCTCCTAAATTTTTGATTGAGTTGCTCGACTTTGGCGCGGATTCTTTTGGGAGTTGTCGATGTCATCCTAAAGCAATATGCAGGGTGAACGATATTCAAAACACCATAACTTTTTTGTGGGAAATTAGTTTTTATTGATTTCAAAGACAAAATTGTTCAAAAATGATTACAATTTTAACATATATTCACTTTAGCTCGACATGACCACCTTTTGCCTTGACTATAGCCTTCAAACGGTCGAAAAATTAGTTGCATGCTGCGCGAATGTGATCTTGAGGTATTTTGGCCCATTCTCGTATTATTGCTTTTTTCAGCGCATCCATACTGGCATATTTTTTAGTCCTCACTTTGCTCTCCCAAATGGACCGGATGGAATAGTCCATCGGATTTGCGTCTGGCAAATTCGAAAGCCATTGTGTGGACAAAATGAAGTGTGGAACATGATTTTTAACCATTCTTGGTTCACACGAGCTTTATGAGACGGTGCCGAGTCCTTTTGGAACGTCCATGGTCTACGACCGAAATGGTTGCGTGTCTATGGCTCTACAGCAGCTTCTAAACCATTTTCCCGATAATAAGTCGCATTCACTTTGACACCAGGCTCGATAAAAACGATTGGAGGGCGTCCATCAGCGGTCACTGCGGCCCAAACCATTACGTGCGATGGGAAATTGCTTCGAGTGGCCATACGTAGGCTCAAATTCTCGTATGAGCGTTCGGTCAAATAAACACGATCGTTTTGAGTGTTTATGAACTGCTCAATTGGGAAATTTTTTTCAGCAGAAAACACAATGTTAGGAAATTATCCACGCTCGTGCAAGCGCAACAACTCCTTTGCTTTTTCGCACCGAACTTTTTTTGCTGGGGATAAAGATCGTGTGTTTTTTGAAACTTGTAAGCCTTGACCTTGAGCTCATTTTTCAATATGCGTAGAATGCTGTCTTTCGGTATTTTCAGTTCTTTGGCCATTTTTCTTCCACTTCGACGTGGATTTCGCTCAAGTCGATCTTTCACTTTCCGAACCATTTCTGGCGTTGTCGCGGTTTTTTTTGGCCCACCTCAAGAAAGCAGCTGTTTAGTGCAAGTTAACATACGCTTGTGAATAGCATAACATAATAATTGCAAACGTCAAATATTGTAGACAAAAATAACAATAGTCAAATCGTTTAAAGTTAGTGAATTGCACTACTCAACTAGAATGTTTCCACACTAGTTTGGCTTTTCCCTGCAGGGTATTCACTTATGCAAGTATCGCAATACCCTTCATTTGTATTGGTTTGCCGATTGAATGTGGCATGCAACAATCGTTTCCGCACTGCTTGGCATTTTAGCAACAGACGCTTTTAGCGTTTTACTGCAGCTTACACAGAAAAGCCGAAATTCCTCTGAATGTATTTACTTGCTTAGATATGCCATATCACTTACAAAATACATACACATATACTTATGTACATATGTATATGTATTCGTAGATATTTTTTCCTACTCCCATTTCTTTATCACTTTCCGTTGCTAGGTTCTGTTTTTGTATAGAACTCAATTGTGCTATTTCGAACTTTTTAAGTGCATTTTAACACCCCTTTCTGCCCTTTATCTGTTTCCGCCCCTTTTTTTGTAGCTCGTGGCTATGACAGTTTCGGAATTCTTATGTTTTTACTTTTGCTTTTCTTAGTGTTAGCTTGATTTAGTTACCTTTTATTCATTTTATTCTTTATTACTTTGCAATTTCACTATTTCTTCTTTTGCTATCGTTTGTGGCATTGTTGCACTTTTCCTGTAACTGTCTGTTGACTTCCTCTTGAAACTGGTGTCTATAGTTTTAATGATTGTCTTACTTCCTTCCTACCGTCTTTTGTATTTTTTGTTCAATTTTATTGCTCTACTTTTCATTATTTGCAATTTTCTGTTTTTGTTTTTTCTTGCATGCGTAAGTATGTTCATGCAAACATACAAATATATTCACCCATTGTTGCATTTCTGCTGCTAAAACTTTGATTGCACGAAAGTACGTCACATATAAAATTCATCTCTGCAGTTGCATACTACTGATAGTTTTGAAATAAATACGCATAAGGGTAGTTTTTGACCCAAATAAATGTGTTTGTATCTTTGTAGGGTATAAATATCTTAGCATGTCTATAGCAAGTTTGTGTCTAGAAATTCCGATGAGGTTTTGGTGTCATATTTACTCATTTGCAGCAGTTGAGGAATTTCCTAACGAACAAGAGTATACAAGGTGGCGCAAAACTAATCATTTAATTTTGAAATATTTATTTTGACCTTTACGGATTCTTATGTATACTGCAGCGGTTTAGTTCACAAGTGCCAAATATGATTGACGTACGACCATATTTGCACAAATAATAATAGTAATAATTAAATATAATTATAAATTATTATATTATTGTATGCAGTGATGTTTCTCAATGCAGCTTTATATTTTATGCAAGTTTATACTATACATTTTCGTAATTCTGCACGTCTCCATCACGTAATTGCACAGAGAAATATGATTCCTACGCATTAATTCGGTTTTCGCGCAATGCATTCAACCATCGACCAAGCCCACAGATTAGCTCGAGTTATTGAAAACATCTTTGAGGAGAAACAGGTATGCTCCTTGACGTGTCCAAAGCTTTCGGAAAAGTACTACCAACACAATATCACAACCTAATAAAATCATATTTTTCAGATCACTTTTTTCGAATTAAATACAGGATATACTACGGAATTGGCCTCAGAGATCTCTTACTCGGTCATCGGCATCCCCCTGACAGTTGTTAAAGAGAAACTGCACAAATTATTTCTCAGGAAAGCGCTCATGTGCTATTTCGAAAACCCTTTGGCCCCAATACGATATACGAAAGACTCAGAAAGTCCTTTGGACTCCTCGCCATTCAATTTCCAAACTCGTAGCTGTCACTAAACGACGGGCCATTGCAGAAGCTGTGGGCACCTTTCAGAGAAGGAGACTGTAGAGCCTTTTCTCTGTAAATGTCCGGGTTTGGCAGCTAGATGACTAAGGTCACTGAGAGCTCCTTTCTTCGACAGCACGCCAACCTAAATCCAATCATTCTCCTCCATTATATCAACCGTTCTGACTGGCTGTAGATATCTGCCTGTTGGAGGTCTCACAATGGTATCAAAACGGCGCTTTAGTGCTGCTTGAGGGGTGCCAGAACGGCACTTAAACTATTCTACCTACCTACCTGAATGTACAACAAGATGGTGCATAAAGCTAAGCGACTTTACCTACAACAAAATAAGATACCTCCCTTTGTACATATTGAAATATTAGATACTAAGCTCAACAACGAACATGTTAAAAAGAAAAAAGAAAAGTTGGAAATGAAATACCGAAATATGATGTGGCTTATAACTGAGGACATGACCTTGTTTATGGGCAAGCGATCCGCTTTACCCACTTACAATAAAGCACTGCTATATAACCAGAGTCTCAAACCAATATGGACGTATGGAATCTAACTATGGGGTTGCTCAAGTACCGCCAATACCTTGCAAATACAAAGGTTTCAAAACAAAGGCTTTAGATGTGCTGTTAACGCGCCTTGGTACGCACGCGGTATCGATCTCGCATGTGATCCAGATATTGAGCCAGTTGCTGCGCTACACCAAAAAAACGCCAATTCGCACATGAACAGACTCTCTCATCATGCTAATAGCGAAGCTTCAGCTCTTCCCGATCGGAATGAGGAAGAAAGACTGAATCGCAATTACTCTGCAAGGGAAAGCGTCATAACTGATTTGAATTTGTATAACGCAAAACCCTAAGAAAATTGTACGTTAGTAACTTATATTAACTAAAAAAAAAAATAAAATAAATAATTGGCGCGTACACTTCTGTTAGGTGTTTGGCCGAGCTCCTCCTCCTATTTGTGGTGTGCGTGTTGATGTTGTTCTACAAATAGAGGGACCTACAGTTTCAAGCCGACTCCGAACGGCAGATATTTTTATGAGGAGCTTTTTCATGGCAGAAATACACTCGGAGGTTTGCCATTGCCTGCCGAGGGATTTTATTAACTAGTTACAATGAAATAGGAAAAAGAATAAACGAAAAATTCTGAACTCTTCCTTGCCTATTTACGTATGTTTATATGTATAGTATATATATGTATGTGAGTACAACTAAGCTCCAGTCGGGTTGCCTGAAGTTTAAAAATAATCTTAAAATCAAGTCAAATGTAATGCAATCAAATTTACAATGCACCCCTGTGTTCACAATAATAGCAATGCGGCACATTGCAAAGTTTCGACTATTTACTTATCTTTTATTTATTTTATAAAAAAAATTATATGTATATACTACAATAAACCTTATAACTAGAGAACGACTGGACTTCGGTCATGTTAGGCCACAAAGTTTCAGTTCGACTTTGGCCAAAAAGATTTGAACCTCGGCCCAACATTTCTTAATCACTTGACGTTCGAGGCTTTTTCACAAAAATGTAACCAAAAACACCAGGTTTTTTTATATTGTATTTAAAAAAAGTTATATTGTTTTAAAATAATTAAAAATAGAACAGGAAATAGTTTTAATATTTCAATAATTCAAATGTATTTACGTATAGTAAATTAGTAAGTTGAATTTTTCATACGATTTAAAAAAGCACTTACCAAAAAATTTAAAAAGTTTTATAAGTTTTCGTTGATGTGTCGTAAGTAATACAAACATATCGAAATCTGCGAGCAGCACTCGCGTTATACTCGTTAGTACCGATTTACACAGGGAAACATTTGGATAAGAAACATTTTGTTCGTTGGAGATGTGTGGACAGGGAAGAGATAGGGATTTTTGATTCCCGCACTGACGACATGCTTTGTGCGTTTTATTCGTATAGTCAAACTTAAGCAAATAAACATCAAAGGCAACGAATGCTGCCGAAAGCAATTTTGCCCGTGTACCTACAACACCCGATAATTAAATCTTAGTGCTTCGGTAAAGCGCGGTGGTGGAGATGCGATGGTGTGGGGGTGTATGATAAGCTCGGGCGTTGGTGGTAAAATGCAGTTTATAGAATCAGTAACGAACAAGTATGATTATCTTGATATTTAAAAAAAAAATGTACGAAAAAGTGCAAATAAACTGGGTTTGGGTGAAAGATTTATTCTCCAACACGTTAGCGACCCGAAGCACACGGCAGAGTTTGTAAAACTATGGTTGCTCTATAATGTTCCACAACAATTATAAACCACACAATCACCAGAACTAATCCCCATAGAGCATTTATGGGACGTACTCGAGAAGAAAATCCGGCAGCGTTCTATAACTAGCAAAAAAATGCTAGAAGGAAGAATGGGTAACAATAAGTTCAGAAATAAACGCAATATTAGTTGGGTCAATGCAAAATCGCTTTCATTATGTTTGAAGTGAACGCAGACTTGTTCTGCTTAACTTATTTGAGTATCGCTACTTTAATCCCATTAACTCACAAAGCCGCAGCTCAAATTCAGCGGAATTTTGCATAGACTCTTCCTTAATGTTAGTAAAAGGAAATTGCTGATAATTTTTAGATTCATACCATATATTATTACATTAATTTAATGTTTTAATACAGAGGGTGAACGCACTTTTTCTGCCTTGCGTATATCTATATCTTCTTCTTCTAGATTGGCGTGATAACCGCTTAAGCGATTTTGTCTGTGTTTTACAAAATGCGCCAGTCCTTTCCTTCTCGTGCTAAATGGCGCCAGTTGGACACATCAAGTGAAGCCAAGTCCCTCTCCACCTGATCTTTCCAACGCAAAGGAGGTCTTCATCTTCCCTTGCTACCACCAGCTGGTATTGCATCGAATACTTTCAGAGCCAGAGCGATTGTACTCATTCGGTGGACAGATGTGGCCAGCGGAACCACTGGATCTATATTCGCTACACACTGTGTAGCCGTGCACCTCATTGTTCCGCTACTCCGCGACGCCAACGGGCAAATGTCCAAAAATCTTGCTCAGAATATTTCTCTCAAACACTCCAAGAGACGCTTCATGGGATGTTGTCATAGTCCAAGCTTTACGTACAGAAGTATGTATATACCTACATATATTTTGAAACAACTTACATGTCTACAATCAAATAAACACAACTTTATTTTTAATTTCAAATTTGACGACCTTAGTGGGACATCCTAGGGACTCCCACTCTGTCTTCACTGTGACGCCCTGTGCAAAACCAATTTTTGGTGACGCTGATTTTGCATTATTTCTAACAAAAAAGAACCAAGTACCACATTTATGGAAAGAAACTCTTGGCTTCTACAACGTGATCATGAAGTTTATAAGCCATCCCATTGTGACTCCAACTTGAGTCGAAAATCTGGTATGCAGATGGATCGAAGCGTGCGTATGATAGAACTGGTGCGGGTATCTTTGAATCAAACTTTAAAAGTTCAATTCTAACGGGCCTTCTAGCGGAGATCTATAGCACAAAAATTTGCGGCCGAGAATGCCTTCGAAGCGCATATGTATTTTGCTTGACAGCCAGGCAGCGAAGAATGTGAGAATCGTGTTGTATATTATAACAATCATGAATAACAATAAAAGTGTAAGACAACACAACAATACTGCAAAATATGAAAAATATCCAATTTTCACGTGAGAAAATCAGCTGATTCTGCCAAATTTATTGGCAGCGGTATGGGGCTCTCGGATGGCGCCAATTTTTGTATTCTTTAAACCGCACCCAGCAGCCATAAACGCACTACTGTCTCATATAATAACAGCTAAACTCGTGTTTTGCTTTTTTCAATTTCCTAGAAGCAAGGAACACCGTCTTGGAACAGGTCTAGGATTGTTGTTCTAATTCCACGGATCATAACCCTTTTGCGGACTTACCAAATCTCACATATGTAAAGGAATTTACCAACGACCCGAAAGACACGGAATTCATACGACACTGAATGGAAAGAACAGCAAAGAAACTCCAACCAGTTGGCATGGCTTTAAATGCTCAAATTCATCAGAAGATTTCAATTATAGGCCTGCGGTCAATCACATTATGCCACATCAGAAGGTGCAATGTAATTTGGCCCATTAAAACTTACTCGCTACACTATGATCATATCCCGTCTTAAAAATGTATCCAGTGCTTGTAACCATTTGTCCAAAAACTCGACGTATATAGCTCAACAATCACCGTTGGTACTTCATATGGCTCAGAAAATGTGTTTGAAAAATATATTGAATATTTACGGTCCTTTTTCATAGAATGTATTAATTTTATTTTCATAAAAAAACTAAGAACTATGCAAGTTTTTTTGCGGTTTATAATACCATATACATATGTACCAGTAAAATTAATGCGAAGGCTGAGCTTACTTTTCTGAGCATAATTTTTCAAAGCGGAGTGGGAACTTTTGAACAGCATTTTCACACAACAGTTTAATGCAAGAGCTACGAAGTAACGGTAAAAGAGTATTTGAAGCTGTGGTTGGAACTTTTAGCTATTGTGGGAACCTTTTAGTACATCCGATATTTCAAGCAGTTGGTTTCCTATTCCCCTAATTAAAGCCGTGAATCAATTCGTTATGACAATTGCATATAAATTTTCATAAAATGTCAATCGTCTCAAGCCTTGGAGAACATTTATGATTATCATTACTACAAATATACCTACTCGTTATCATAAAACTGATTGAATAACAAATACGAAATTGGCTGGCCTAAATTTATTCCTCGAAAAGCAAACGCACAAAAAAACAAAGATCAGAAAACAAAAAACTACCAAAATCCAAGTGAACGAACTGTGATGAGGTAAACAAGCGGAGACAATTTTCTATAGATGGTCGTTTACTTGAAATCTGATCCCGGACAGAGTTCAATACACTCATTAATATTTATGACCTCACATACAAGCGCACAATATACCTAAAATGAAAAAACAAAACCCAAATCAAAATAAGAGAGCACAAAAGTAAGAAAGATATGCTGGACAAAAATAGAAAATAAAATGAGGACGAAGAGGAGTGCATTGTATACGGATGATATGCACGAAAAGTAGGGAAAAATCCTTGGCAGCAAAGCAGATCACAGTACAGCTCCGTTTGGTTTGAGCGTGGCTTGGTAAAGGTGCTTGCAATTCACGTGGTTACTGGTGGTGACTTGAATCGCGTCTGCGTCTATTCCATTACACAAACAAGAAGAAGTGGAGGGGTGCAATGAACTCAGGGTAAATAGAAAATTGAGCTCTGTACGCAGGGAACGTATTCGTATGAAACTCAAGCGTGTATCCGCGTAAGTAAAATCAAGCAAACGATGGAGTGATCAACAAGGAAGTGCGAGGATGGCTAGCCGAATTAAAGATTGCAATGTAAGAGCGGTAAAGGCAGCTCTCATACAAAGGAAAATACCAATGGAAAATTCGACAAACCCAATGCATCGAGTGCAGAGTGCGTCAAACAACTGCTGAGCATGGCACGCCGAGTGCGTGAACGTACGAAAGAATGAGGTGGAGAGAGGGGCGCGTTCAAAGACGTGGCATTTGACGTAGAATTGCAGATTTTCCCATGAAAAGTGCAACTGACAGTGCGAACGCATAAATTCGTATGCCATTGTGTCTGCTTGTATGTGTGCCTGCGTGTGTATGAAAAGAGCAGAAAAGATGCGAAATCATAACAAAGTGAAGCGAAAGAAAAATACTTTCCAAGGCAATCACTTATGCACCGCGTACTAATTTCTTTGAGTCTCGCTTGCGTGTTTTTTCGCTTTTCGACTGCCTGCCACAGATTTGGTGCAGCAGGCAACAGTAGGCAGCTGACAGCAGTAATGTGGCGCATTTGAGCATTGCATTGCATGCATTGCTTTCCTTTTGTAGACATGAATATGTGTGCGTGTGTGGGTGATTGACTTACCGGCAACGACTTTGCGTTTATGACGTAAACGTGCTGCATGTAACGGCTGCTTGCCACTGTTGATTGTTGCACCATGCCACACAATTGAGCAGGAGTATTGTTGTTTACCTTTGGTAAACCCCTACATACATACATACATATGTACATACATTTGTATGTGCATTGCATTAACTACCTGCCTACTTTTATATAAACACATGCAGTGGCATTTGCGTATGTTGCACTCTCGAAAGCATACCCAAACAAAATTAGAGGTAAGAGTGGGAGATTCATAAAGAGAAAATGAAATAAAAATCTTCAAAAACCAAAAAACAAAAACAACAAATACAAAACATCAAAAAGGGGAAAACTCAAGCAAGCCTCTAGACAGAGTTCATTCAACCTTCAGCTGGATTTTTTGAAATCGACACGCACCGGGAGCGCAAATGCAGCACGCTGCAACAATGATGATGTTGCAGCTGTGTAACGGTCGACCAAGTGCGTGCAAGCGCGTTGTATGCATGTAAGCAAGTGCTTATGCACGAGTGTGTGCGAGTGTGAGTGTGAATGAAGTAAGAAAATTTTTAGCACCACAATTGGTAGCATTTTTCGTATGCTGACCATTAACCTTATTGTTGTTGTTGTTTATGAACATTGTGCAATATGCTATAATGGCTTATTTAGCAATTGCATTTAGTAAAACCACGACAAAAAGCCATATAAATGAGCTAGTAAAGTATTTATCAAAAATTGAGTTTTGAACCTATTGGGAATAAGGAATATTAATAACACCCACTTATAACTCAAGCTTCAAGGCATTCACTAGCTATGCCAATTTATTCGATACTAGGGTCCTGAAATTTTCGCTACCATGGAATTAGTCCCGGTATTAGATACCCATTATATTCCAACAACTTATCTAGAAAAACTTCACCAATACTGTTTGAGAAGCCTCACAAACTTACAAATCTCAAAACTCCCTATCGAAATTTTAGTCAAATAATCCCAAAATTTTCTGGACCTTATATAATCGAAATCCCGAAACATTCTTAGCACTGACTGAAGTGTTGCTTTTTGTTTTTTTTTTGTTTTCAATTTTGTCCATGCTTTTTGGGCCCAAACTCACAGCCGCTATCTCTGCACGTGTGTGTAGTTTCCGTAAGTCCTATGGTTATCTATGGAACATTATTCGCAATTAACCTGCTACTACAGGCCGTCCTGCTATCCGCAACCTGCCGACCCCCACGGTAGCTTAGAGCCCAGCTTAGTCGGATAGGACCTGAGCGCTTCCTTGCTTGGGATACCACACGAACAAGGAGAAGCTTAGGAGTGAAGAGCTAAGGCTTATGGAGGTTAGCTGGCACCAAACTATGGGGCCACGCCAGGCGAGAACCAAAAGGGTTTTAAAAAACTCATAACTCTCCCTAAGGATAAACTGAGAATGCTCACGGGTATTCTCACAGGTCATTGCAGACTGCGCATCTGCATATGATCGGTTATGATTTACTAATTCTTGTCACTCTGCGACTAGTCCCAAACTACAATGCATCTTCTCCTTGAATGCAGCACGGGGAAAGTTGAGCCATCTCAGCCATTTTCAGCCAGAAGAAAGACGCAACCCAGCTCTGTCTTAAGTTTAATAAGGGAATTGGGTCTGGATGAAATACTATGATGATACAAAAGACCATGAGGTCAAAGTGCAAACCTCAAATAAATCTAAATCTAAGCCTGTAAATATACTGTATGTATTTATTTTATTACCTTCCAGGTTTATAATATGTTTAAACTTTTTGAAGTTATACCCTCACAGAAGGGACCACATCTGGCGAATACCCATAATAGTATACGAGTACCACTCTCTTAGCCTTTTAACTTGTCTTCTGAGCTCTTCCCTAATTTTGTGTTGTCCCATCGCCCGAGAGGGCTGAGATTCTCTTAATGTAGTTGTTGCGGTTTCTGTCTATCAGCTTCTTCTTCGTGCATTGATGTTCCGCACAACTAGAAAGCTTAAAACTAGTTAGGATAATAGATCTCCAACTACAGCGTTGTGTGCATTGTAGTAGTTTTTCTGTAAATTCAGTTTGACCTTGGGTCGAAAAGTATGGTTTCCTTGTCTACTTGGCTATATAAGATAGGTGACACATTCGGCTCTGAGCTCCTTTGGCATAATCGGTGAGTGCGAATTCCGGTCGACAACACTGACAATTAAGTTGTAAAGTTCTTCAGGCCACAGGATTAGAGTCGAGGGAGCTTAAATTCTCGTCAGTGGGGGACTCTTAACCGGTTACAGTCCATGCAGTGAGCCTCAACTTAACTCAAGTGCCTTCTATGACAGCTGTCTGGTGGCTGATGAGGTGGAATCATCAAAGTATTTACCGGTCAGCTGCTCTATGCTCGCGAACTTTAAACTTTTTAAATATGCCTGTGCACTCAAAGTGCACGGCCATCAGCTGTCTGTTAGTCTACTAAATGACAGTCCAGAGTGTTGTTTGCAAGCGCGCGGAAGCATTTTGCTGAGAGTAAACGCAAAAAAAGAAAATCTGTAATGGATTTCAGCAAAAGACTGCAACATCACGTGAAATGGTTCAAACAGTGAATGAGCGACTTGAGCGAAATCCCCGACGAAGTGCCAACCAAATGGTGAAAGAACTGAAAATATCTGACCGTAGCATCCACCGCATACTGAAAAATGATCTCAAAGTCATGCATTAAAAGATCCAAAAAGCGCACGCTCTCACACCAAAGCAGCAACAAGTCAGACTTGAGAGAGCGAAAGAGTTGCTTCACTTGGCCGAAAGCGGGTTTATTTGACCGACCGTTCATACGAGAATTTGAGTCAACGATTGGCCACCAGAAGGCAGCGCCCGCCAAAGTTAATAGTTTGGACCGCTGCAACCGCAGATGGGAGCTCTCCAATCGTTTTCATCGAGCCTGGCGTCAAGCTAAACGCGAAATATTATGGGCAAAGTGTTCTGGAGGTTGCTTTGAAGTTGTGATCATGGACGTTTCAATAGGTCTCGGCACCGTCTTGCATAGCTTAAGTGAACAAAGAATGGCTAAAAACAACGTTCCGAACTTCATAACGTCCATGCAATGGCTCTCAAATTCACCAGACGCGAATATGATGGATTATTCTCTTTGGGCCATTTTAGAGAGAAAGGTCCGAACTAAAAGTTTCACTAGCCTCGAGGCGCTGAAAAAGGTCATTGTCCGCGAGTGGGTCAAAATACCTACAAGTCACATTCGGGCAGCTTGCGATTTGTTTCTGTACCGTCTCAAGACCATAGCCAAGGCAAGAGGTGGTCATATCGAGCAAAAGCAAATTGATTCTTAATTTTGTATTATTTTCACACATTTTTTACTTTGAATTGAATAAAAGTAATTTTCCAAATTAAATGTATGGTCTTTTTAATTGGTTACACTCCGAGTGCCGGACCCAGTAGTTGCGTGCCGAATATTTTTAAAAGACCGCAGCAACTTTTGATTTATAATATCTACTCGTTCCATCGGCTTTTTTCTTTCCTTTCATGGGTGTAATGGTGCCACAATGGACGGTTTTTAACTAATCTCTCCATTTGTGGCCTAAATAAAAAAAAGGTTTGACTTGAAAATGTCAAAATTAAAAACATTATTTAAAACAAAAATTAGTTTTTATATCTGGTTCATTTACTCCAGGGTGCACAAACACTTCATATACTGCGTTAAATAACTATAGCACAAGCACTTAGTGATAAGATTTACCTATTTATTTTCTTTTCATTTAATTTTAATAATTTTTTTCTTACTACAAAAAGCATATAAATTGCAGTTTTAGACTTTTCACAAAACTAAAAAAAATTTAAAAATTTTAAAACTTGCAGTGGCTCAAAAATCGCGGTGGTTTTTGACAATTTTGTTTTTGACTAACGGTGGAAAAAATGTCGAGCATTCGTTATATGGAGAAAATGAAGAAGACCGACAGCAAAACAAAAACACCGAAATCAAAGCAATTTTTGAGCAATCAAAATCTGTTAATAAGTTCTAGTGTTATAGTTATTGAACGCAGTGTATTATTTTTATAGCGAAAAATCACATCGCCATATATGTATATATGATTGGCGCGTACACCACTTCTGGGTGTTTGGCAGAGCTCCTCCTCCTATTTGTGGTGTGCATCTTGATGTTGTTCCACAAATGGAGGGACCTACAGTTTCAAGCCGACTCCGAACGGCAGACATTTTTATGAGGAGCTTTTTAATGGCAGAAATACACTCGGAGGTTTGAAATTGCCTGCCGAGGGGCGACCGCTATTAGAAAAAGGTTTTTCTTTAATTTTAGTGTTTCACCGAGATTCGAACTTACGTTCTCTCTGTGAATTGCGAATGGTAGTCACGCACCAACCCATTCGGCTACGGCATCGCCATGCTGAATATAATAAGCGCATGCATTTTAATAGGTTCATTTATCTTCCAAATTTACTTTAATGACTTAAATTTGTTTTTAAACCTTTTTTATTATTATAAAGAAAATAAAATGAATCGGCCGACTCCCACGTGGTTCTCAAAGATATTTATTATCCATTTTAAAATCAATTAATTTATATTGCGAGTTGGTATTTAATTCATATTTTACGGCAATCGCATTTTTTAGCTCTTAGGCCACTTAGTCGCCTGCCATTTTATCATTTTATATAAGTATTTTTAATTGTTTTCCATTCCATAAATTCACGAAACGCCTTCATTAATGTGCGTACATACTCATACACACAAATGCATGCAATGCAATTCGAGCCATCCACTTTTAGTGTCTCACTATCTTTATTGCTCTTTTTTGCATTAAATGGATTAAAATTTTTGTCATTTTCTAACAATCCAAAATAGGCGATGACATATTTGAAAGATTTAGTTTTTGCCGATGATTGCCTTATATACCTACTCGTACCTTATCTTCCACTTTCAGCGATATTTTTTTCAAACTTTTTTAAAATTTCCCGTAACGCGACATATTATCAGCGAAAAATAACAGCAAACAAACTGAAGTCATAATGATAACGGTAAACTCAAGCTAAAATATATAATTTGCCTTAACGTGCAAAACTGTAAATATTGACCAATATTGTGGGAGCAGTAGACTGTAGTGCTAATGATTATGATAAAGTTTAACATGAACGAAGACAAATAATACAAGAAAATGAATTAAATTTTTTGATTCGAATTTAAGAGAAACGTTCAGATAATCTTGAAAATACATCATGAGTAGACCATCCAGTGCGCTATTGATGAAGAAGAATTATAAAAAAATATTTTTTCTCAAACTTTATAAATAAATATCTCAATAGTGGTTTAATGCTGCTTCAAAAAGCAGTTGCGTAAGTGACAATGACATTCCAAAATTATTCTTTAATTAAAACGTTCTCAATTAAAATTAGCTTGATACCCATATCCTAATACTAAATTCATTTATACTGTTATATAGTATTCACAATTTAAAAGTTAGGCGGGAACATCATACACAAATATTGTTGTTAAAGCTTTGTTTATTCGTTTGAACATATTTTGTTTTATACCCACATTCCAACCTCCAAATAAATGCGATTATTTATTTTAATTTTTTCTTTGAATTAGATGCCTATGCCAGCTAAGAAATATTTTTTAGTGAAGCTTGTATAAAATTGTTAAATTGCTTGTTAAAATTTCCTGGATCTTAATGTTCAATTGGAGTTTTTGCAATAAAATTCAGCTGTCAAGAAAATTGTTTTTGGAATACATTTTTCTTACATACATTTGTTTTGGCATCAATGTTGTAATATGTACGTTCGTCTAATTTTTATTATTTTCCTTTTATTAATTACAAACAGGACAGATTCTGCGGAAGATTTTTGGACCGGCGAGTAGCGCAGGTCATGGAACCATGAGCTGGATGAGCTTTACGACGACATAGACATAGTGCAGCGAATAAAGATCCAGCGGCTACGTTAGCTGGGTCGTGTCGTCCGAATAGATGCAAATGCTCCGGCTCTGAAAGCATTCGATGCGGTACCAGCTGGTGGTAGCAGAGGAAGAGGAAAGATCATGTGGAGAAGGACTTGGCTTCACTTGGTGTGTCCAACTGGTGCCAGTTAGCCCAAGAATGAAACGACAAAAAATGATGATTTTGTAATTTCTTTTGCAGTAAATTTTTATTAAACATTTTTCCTTCCCTTGAACTTGAATAAAATTAATAAATTATTCCGGACTCATAGTTAAGCAAGAACTTTCGGAACTTACAAAACACCGAGATTTCGGGTTGTCCGCACACAGTGTGCATTGTACGTGGGCAAGTATGTGACGAAATGTAATGTGACGAAAAAATTAATATTTACATGCATATGTATGCGGCCGCCGTAGCCGAATGGGCTGGTGCGTGACTACCATTCGGAATTCACAGAGAGAACGTAGGTTCGAATCTCGTTGAAACACCAAAATTAAAGAAACAAATTTTTCTAATAGCGGTCGCTCCTCGGCAGGCAATGGCAAACCTCCGAGTGTATTTCTGCCATGAAGAAGGTCCTCATAAAATATTGCCGCTCGGTGTCGGCCTGAAACTGTAGGTCCCTCCATTTGTGGAACAACATCAAGATGCACACCACAAATAGGAGGAGGAGCTCGGCCAAACACCCAATAAGGGTGTACGCGCCAATTATATGTACATATATGTATATGTATGTACATAGACCAGTATGTAAGATTTAAAAAACAAAGCACATTCACATAGCAAACGCCCACAATTTCAGTCATACTTGACCAGATGCATTCAATTTACTGCAGGGAAGCAGATATTCCCACATACATACATACACCACGTGAAAAAATTATAAGACCAACTAAATTTCTTACATTTTTAATTATCGGTTTAGGGCAAACTATTTTGGTTTTTTAATATTTAATTTTTTAATGATAAATGTTTTAAAAATATCCAAAAAACAAGCAGACATTTCACGAAACTTTATTAAGGCAAGTAAAATCTACACAGCGAAAAAAGTATGAGTATACGATTTAAAATAAAGAAATACAATTCTTGGGGTTAGCTTGTAATTTTGAGTTTAGTAATTTTGTTTTATCCTCCCTTTGAATATGACTTGTTGAAATCTTCGAGCCATCGATTTGTTTAAGTTGTTTATAATATTTTGATAAATTTTTGACCATTCGACATTAATCGCACTCCCAAGGCTATTAGCGATATCAAACTTGAACATAGTCTCCAGGTGACTGAATGAATTCGAAACTTATAGAAAATCCAGAAATATAAACGAGGAGCAGGAAAAGCTTAACGTACTCGATTATTGGATTTTTTCCAATACCGGTTTTCCGCTTGCTCGAAAAAGTAAGAATTTGAAAATAATCTGTTGCTACATTACTAAATTAAAAAAAAAACCGATTTAAAAAATGTGCGGATAACAGACATT
This sequence comes from Anastrepha fraterculus, assembly GCA_037575425.1. Taxonomy (NCBI): domain Eukaryota; kingdom Metazoa; phylum Arthropoda; class Insecta; order Diptera; family Tephritidae; genus Anastrepha; species Anastrepha fraterculus. The sequence continues at coordinate 36,012 of JAYXIM010041183.1, read as the reverse complement.
TTAGTGAAGCAAATGTTAAATACACCTACAGATGGTAAATACAAGTACAATACTTTTTGTACTGGAATATGGCGTGTAATCTGAATGAAGTTTCACCAAAAGTTCCTGCAAAAATCCACAACAGTCCTCAGATTAGTGCAGACCGGCCATGAAATGGAGATTTTATTTCTACTAAATGTAAAGCGGTCAAGTATAATATATAGAATCCACCTCGCTGTGCTTTAAGTGTTCGAAAATAAGTTACAAAAATACTTGCTAAAGCTTTCTTAAACGAGTCCAGAATTGATTGGCGACAAATCTACATATTCCCCTTTATTTTTAATTGCCTTGGCATATTGGCATAAGAAAACTTAATTCTAAATGAATTATGTTTTAGACTGGCTACCTATCATTTATCAAAAAAGAAGACAACAAAACAACCAACAAAAAACCGCTACATACTTAATTATAACCTCCTACAAGCCACTAAATAAAATGTAGCTAATGATGCAGTGATGTCCATGAAAATTCATTAGATTACCACAATGCCAAGAGGGGACTGCAAGGGCAAGAGAGTTAACCCACAACAATACCATGTCTAAGGTGCTGTATGAATCAGAGATCTTTGACACGTTGTAATACACCCACACAAGTTTCAGGGTACGTACATATATATCTACATCGATGTATTTCATACAGACATTTACACAGGCTGTCTGTACATACATATGTATGCACATATGTAAATTAGTGTGTTGGCGAATAGTGATGCACGTTGATGTGTCTTGCTGCGTGTGATGTCATGATGTGATGTCACTCTGTCTATTAATAACCCAAAGAAGAAGAAGTTAGGCCATTATATACATACGTACAGCTGTGTTCACAATAATAGCAGCGCATAGCGACATTTGCAAAGTTTTGACTATTTGTTTATTTTTTATTACAAACAAAAATTATTACTTACCTTTTGCCGTCCATATATTTGGTTGTTTAATAAGTTTTGCGGTTCGATAATATAGGGCATGGCTGCTATTGGTATGGAGAATAAGTTTCCGTCCTTTCTTAGCTAAAGTTACGAGTTATTTAAAGAGTGAAGTATGTGCCATTGGAAGCTACAGCTTTACTCCATCTTTCAGGCAGCATACGGATTCTTCTGTCAAAAATTCGAGTTCTTTTGACTTCATCCATTCATTTAGCCAGTTTGCGATGCTCTCGTAAGAAGTGAACCGCTCTCCAATAAGGGCTGACTGCTTTGATCGGGACAGCCTTCTAATCCCACCAGATACACAACATAACCTTTGAAGCATGAATATTGTTTTTTTAGCTATTGATAGACCTGGTTAACCTGGCAGATTCATTTTTTATGGCCCGTGACGTTGCGCCTGGAGAAAACTTTTTCTTTTCTGCCGTTCAAGAAGCTTTTCACACGTCATCAAACGTCGCTCGATATCCATCTCATTCCCATACTCAATAGATCATTCCATCTATCAATCAATTTTTTGTTTAAAAGCCATTTACTATCGACGTGTCCCTGTATTTTCTACAATGGACAAATCAAGTATCGTGCAATAATTGAATTTTTTTGGAAGGTTTAAAAGCAAGGGAAATGCATGAATGAATGTTGAAAGTGTATAAGTATTCGTACAGTAGAAAGATGGGTCGGTTAATTGAAACATTTAAACATGGTCGTACAAGCATTTAATTGTACAAGAATTCAAGAAGATCCACACCAAGCACATTCAAACGCTTCAAACGTTCTACACCACATATTGTAGAAAACGTTCAGGATATCGTATTGGAAAAACATCGAGTGACCGAAAGAAATTTGGTCGAAACACTAGGCATCTCATCGTGCAGTGTAAGCAATATTTTGACTGAAGTACAGGGTTGCCAATATTCGACGGACCCATCTGTATTGGGTTTTAGAAAGCTGTGTGTCGCATTCGCTAATAATGGAACAAAAACACATTCGAATGCCACTTTCTCAGCAACATGTAAAGCGTTTTCGAAAGGATAAAATAGATTTTATGCGTCGATTCATCACTGTGAATGAGCCACCATGATCCTAAATCAAAACAACAGGATAAAGAGTGGTGTGAACCTGGTGCTTCGGCTCTGAATCCAGAATCGGCCAAGAAGATGTTAGTATCAGTTTTTTGGGATGCACATTTTTTTGTAGATTACTTGCAAACTGGTAAAATAATAAATTCCGAGTATTATTGTAGCCTCTTAGACGGGCTGAAGCGTATTTTGCAGTCCTTCTCTAGGTTCGCAGTTCAGGAATGGTATTCATAAATTGGAGCAAATGTATTGATGCTCAGGGAGACTATACTGAATAATGAAATCATACACTTTTTGCAAACTATAAAATTGTAGTTTTCCTATCGAACCGCAAAAGTTGTTGTACAACTTAGTGAGTTAAAGTTTCAAACTTTGAACAAAATATTATATTTCATGTTTCAGAATTCCTTAAAATTTCAAACTTTTTTCTTATTTCAAAACATAGTGTAAGCAGTTTTATAGTCCATTAAATTCTGGTGAAGTGCAAATTTGAAGTGGCTTAGAATTTTCAAAAATATTCTGGGCAAGCAGTCTTGAAGCCTATTTAACTTTGCGTTAAAATAATGCTAGTTTAAGTGGCTAGACTTAAACCTTGGTCGTTCCCTCATAAGGTCTTTTTGGCGTGTATCTCGTTAAACCACGTTCCTGCTAGCTTGAAGAAAATCAAGGTGGTCTACATTCCTAAGGCAGTAAGGAGGGTCCACGTCTTGGTCAATGACTTCAGACCCATAAGTCTTACCTCCTTTATTCTGAAGGTGTTCGAGAGAGTGATCGACTACCACATTCGCGAGCACTTTGGAACCATATTATCCCCGGGTCAACACGCTTACCTGAATGGAAATCTACCGAGACAGACTTACATGAGGTAGTATGAACTGTAGATAAATCTCCGGAGGGAAAGCAATTCACTTTGGCGGCCTTTATAGACATAGAGGGCGCCTTTAATAATGTTACGACTGAGTCAATTGTCACTGCACTAAATAGGCTAGGGGTAGAAAGATCTATCTACCTCTGGATCTCGTCGTTGGGGTAGAAAGACCTAGCTACCTCTGGAGCTCGTCCTTGCTTGATTGTAGGGAACTAAATGCTGTGGCAGGAGGGGTAGAATTACTAGGTTCGTACATAGGGGTACACCGTAGGGCGGCGTCCTCTCGCCTCTCCTTTGGCTAGTAGTACCTAAGTGGCTAAAAATTCACGTTGATTTTTAAGAATTGTTTTACCTGCTTGCTGTTTTGTGCATTTTTTCCATATAAAAAAAGTTTTGAGAATTAGTTGTATGATCAAAATGCACAGCACCGTTAACAAAAAAAAAAAAAAACACAAAAAAAGAAATCTCTAAAATCAACGGGATCTTAGACCAAATTTAAACTGACACAATATTATACCAAAACTCGATGGGCGTAATCAAAATGTTTCTAAATACCGATTACAATTTTGAAATTTTGCTCAAAATTGTCGAATTTTTTTACGTCTTTGACAAAGTTTGAAAGTGTTTTGGCTTTTTTTTTGTTTTTGAATCCATTTATTTATTGTAAATCAGCAATATTTGTACTAAGAACTAAAACGTTTTATTAGACATGTATGGAAAACACCCAGTGGTGCAACCATTCCTAAAATGTTTGCTTATTCTCATAATAAATTCATTGTTGACTTTCTCTTCAGTCTGTTAAAGATGGAGTGGAGAGTTATTTCTGTAATTAAAGGATTTGTGCGTGACTGAAGTCTTTTATTATGAGATGTGGCAGGCTTTTTTATTGTAGCTGAGTAGAGTAAAAGATTGCTTTTGAGTGACACATGAGAATTTGGATTAAGGTACTTGCACTGTAAAGGTTTTGGAGTTGTAGAAAAAAATTATTAAATAGTCAGCACTTTGCAATATGTTGCGCTGCTATTATTTTGAACATAGGTGTATATATGCTCATATATGCATGTACTCGTATTTCGATGTTGATACTTAGTTACTGTTTCTAATACTAGATGCAAACAAGGCACACACATGACCCTACGTATGTATGTAACTACTTACTGGCCAGTGTATGTGCGGTGCCTTTTTTCGGATTTTGCTTTTAACGTCTTAATAAAGCAAAAGATGCTTTCAATTAACTTTAATGTTAATTAAAGCAATTTTGTAGGCAATTACTGGCCATTTTAGATGCGAATGAGTTGCTCAGGAAAAGCCATTTTTACGGCAACCTACCAATATATGCATTAAAGTAAGTACATACACTCTCATATACACCCGTATATAGTTATAATATAAGTAAGTATGTATGTATGTATACCTGGGCGCATATGCATAATGGTATATACAGTAAGAAGTGGTATGAGGTAGTATGCACGCAGTACACGAATACATACTTAGAGACATACAGACATACATGCATATATGCACTTTTAATTAGTATGTCCATCACTTGTTTCATACATCCATCTGTGTGGGCATATGTGCATATGTACATCTGTTTCATCAAAAGATGCCGCTAAGCAAAGCATTGCGAAAAGTTATACTTTCAAAATCAACAAAAAATTAGAATTTTGAAAGGTGTGCACACCAGATGTTTCCTGTTATTTGGCGTGAGAAATACTTGCTTGAATTGCTGTTTTTGTTTATTACATCAGATAAAAAGAAAATTGATTTTTATACGTTGAAGAATAAATAACATACACACATACATGAGTGCAAATATTGTGCGTGGAAGCGAAATTTTGAAAGTATTGAAACTTGAAATTTTAGATTTATAAAAAAAGTATACCTGCAACTCAGTAATACTAACTGCAAATCGCTATTTTTTGCAGATTTTGCACTGTTTTCAAAACTTACTTCATTGTTAATATATACAAGTACATGCATGGTAATAGTAATGGAGCAATTGTAGGTCTTGCTCCTCTACATAGTAGGTACGAGCCCAGGATTCTATGTCTCCTGTGGCCTAATGCCTAACAGTTGGTGATTAAGTGTTCCAAAGACTCCTCTTCATCACAGCATGATCTTGTACTAGATAATCCTATTGTGTAAAAGTATTTATTGCAGGCAAAGTGACCTCTAAGTGCTCCACAGAGTAATCTGAGACCCTTTTTATCAGGGGTTAGAGCAGATTTTTCTCTGTTGGCATTGAAGATCAAAAAGGTTTTGGAGTGTTCCCTGATTTTTGATTGGATATATTTTTTGGTTCCCTGTTTTATATTATTTTGGTTAAATAAATAGCCCTTCAGTCCGTGCAATAGTCTGCCTTCTCGTTTCCTTCCTCATGTCCTGGTACCCAAATCAGTGAGACCTGATTATGAGTGGCCAGTTTGTTGAGAGCTTTGCTACACTCTATTACGATCTTTTTACTTGAATGTGAAACTATTCAAAGCTTTGAGAACCGATTAGCTGTCCGAAATTATTTTAATTTTTACTTTCCCGAACATTATTTTGGATATGACTTCCACTATTTCCATTATGGCGAAGAGCTCCGCATGGAAAATCGTGGTATCTGTACTTAGTGTTAGGAATTTGTGTGCTCTAGACCCCACTATTCCTGCTCCTACTCCTTGGAGCGTTTTGGAACCATCTGTGTACACTTTGTGTGAGTCATAATTTAGCCATATTGGGTTCCACTCTTCCCTAGACGGGAAGATAACCTTGTATCTCTTTATAAAATTGAGTACAGGTTCCGTGTGGTCATTCGCCTCGGTCATGCATACTGCATGTTGAACCCTGTTTAAGATATTGAGGTGTCTAGTAAGATCTCGTGGTGCTAAATGTAGCGGTGGTAAATTTAAAAGCGCTTCCATGCCAGCAGTTGGGGTAGTTCTCATGGCCCCTGTTATCCTTAGGCACGCCATCCTTTGTAGTTCACACCCACCATACCAAAGCTCCATATAGTATGATAGGTCTTACCGTTTGGGTGTAGATCCAGAAGGTCATTTTAGGGTTCAGATCCCAGGATTTACCCAAGAGTTGTTTTGTTGTCCAAAGGTTTTTCGTTGCCTTTTTCATTATTGAGTTGAAATTAGTTTTTTATCCAAGATAATTCCTAGATATTTAACCTCTTCCTTTAGAGGTAAATCTATTCAATTTATTCTCAGGGTGGGTATATTTATATTATATAGGAGTACATGCATACATACATCTATATCAATATATACATATTTATAACACCGCCAGACATGTTGAATGAATGAAAAGGAGATATTTGCACTTTGGCCTTAAGATATCTTGTGCCCTTATTTAATATTACTTATACGAATTTTTTGTTTTTTATATGCCTAATAATTTTATTTGATCATGCTTGGGTTGAGAAAGCAAATTTTACATTATATTTACATTTTTTGATCGGCAAAAAGTCCACTAGAAACTTGCACTTTATTATACCAAAACAAAATAGGCCAGAAAACCAAGAATTGAAATAAATCGGAGAAAGAAATAAATGGATAAAACATGTCAATAAGTCCAGTGCAGTCACCTTAGGGCGCTATACCAAAAATAAAGTTGCGATTTTTCCACTGGGATTATAAAATTTATTTTATTTGAAGATTCCCGAAGCTATGCGTTAGCTGGACCGAAAGTTTCAAGTTTCCAATCAAGTTTTTTATAAATAAAATTAGTTTTTAAAACGGGTTTTTTCCCAAAAAAATCTCCTCAAATGTTAGAAGAGTTCAAGCTGAAAGGGCCGCATAAAATTGTTTAAAAATTTAATCAACGGAATCAAAACAATCAACTCACGTAAACTTTTCCGAAATATTTTGGTGGAAGTCACATATTCCGATCAAAAAAATATTGATGCACATACATACATGCACATGCATGATTTTGTTATAAACTTTTATAAGCTTTATGGGTTTTCACATAAAGGCAAACAAAATTTTGAACAAAAAAATATAAATTTGTCAAACTGGGTGTAAAAATTTTATTGATCCTGAAAAAATTGCACAAATATGAGAGAATAAATGAAGAAATATAATGAAATAAATAAAAAAAAAAAATTAAGCGCGTTGTTTTTCCAAGCAACAAAAAAATGTCTCCAATAAAAATGTGCGAAAAGAATATTATCTGGAAAAAATTAAGGCGCATTCATTAAAGATGGTGGCCCGACACCATTACCTTCTGCTCAAATATGAACGAGACGTTATCAATAAAACGGTCCGCGGATGACATAGGTATTTTGTACGTTTGATTGTCAAAGAAAAGTATTGGCGAAGTAGCAAACAAATAATGAATTCGCCTTGTTTCATTCAGGGCTGACAGCCACATGGAGACGGCGAAAGAAAAAACAAATCAGCTGATACCACTTTTAATAGATACGCATTGAAAAGAAATTTGAAGAGCTAATGAAAAACTTAAAAAAATCTTAAGGGGTTGTTTTTCGGAGTGACAAAAATAAGAAACATTTTCGTTTCCAAAAGTTCTGAAAAAAAATTAAAATTTTTCTAATAAAATTGTTTGTAAAAAGTACTTTTATATTATCCTGAAAAAGAATTAAAATTTACAAAAGATTGACAGAATTAATGAAAAAGATAATGGAAAAAATTTTAAATATCTAAAAAGGGTGCTTTTTCCAAGTGACAAACAAGAATTTTTTTTCTAAAAGTTTTGAACAAAAAAATTTAATTAAAAAATAGAAAAGTTATTCTAAAAAAGTTGATTGGAAAAATTTGTAACAAAAAAATTTAGCATAAAATAAAAAAGTATTTTTAAAAAGTTCATTTTATCCTAAAAACGAAAAAATATGAATATTTCACTTTAACAACTCTACAAAAATTTTCAACATTGAGTGAGTCTGAAAATAATTTTTTTTTAATTTTTCAAAATTTTTTCAGTTTACTTATAATTACTCGTATACTCAAGTATGCATATAAATCATTTTCCAGAAAAATTAAGCGTCATGTTTGAAATTCTTGGATTTCTTGGCATAGAATCGCTCAGGCAAAAGTGCTTAGTCGAGTTACGCTGTTTTGTCAAAAGTTTAGAAAGAAAAAATATGCTAAGAAATTTAAAAATGAATATTCAACGCGAATACGTGATCGTTTTCAAGCTAATTTCAGTTGTAATTTTTATGACTTTACTGACCACATTTACAATTCATACAAGTATTTTATGGCATGACTTTTATTATTATTGCACAATTCATTAACACATTGCACACATACATATGCATATACTTATATACTAAATCATAGTTTGCCGCATTTTCTAGCACATTTCTATTATATTTATGCATGAGTGTATATGACCAGGTATAGATAGGTACATACACATATGCACTGTAAAATACATTTATATAAACATTTTTCAATTCATTTATTTGCACAACTCGGAATTTTCTACAGCTGCGCTATTCGCATTGATCGTTGATTTCGCAGACGCTACAAGTAACAAGCAACCAATCAATATTTCCATCCTGTATAATAGACAGACACTTTTATATATGTATTAATGTGCACTATATATGTATTAATGTACATATGTATTAAAAAGAGCTTGTGTCTGATGCGTATGTGTAGAGGGCGGCGGCATTTTGTGGTCTCTTGTTCTCCGCAGGCGTTTGATGTACAGGAAAATTTATAATTTGAAAACTAATATTTGCACTGAAAATGTAAAGGTGCTTTGTTTTAAGAATAAATCGTTCTACATTTAAATAATTCATAAATTTAATAAGTTATTGATAAGAGTAAGACTTTAAGTTTTCCGAACAAGCGAGTGAGACTTTATGCAATTTAATTAAAAATAACCTGTATTCGGAAAGTAAATCGAAAGCTATTTTGCATTTATTCCGCCCTGTGCTAGAGCTGTCAAATTTGCGCCCTCGTTTCCCAGACATTAAAACACTTAAGAAATCTATCTATAGCACAAGGACTTTTTGACAAGTTTTGACTATTTATTTGATTCATATCCAATTCTACGCATCTATTGGCCCGACACAATATTTAATACCAATATTTAACACCAATCAAATATCATTACGACTAGAAATTGCAAAAAGGAGAGGGGATGATTTGGGTGTATTTTGAGAAGACCAACAAATGACATTACTCGTTGCGCAATCGATTGGAATCCGCAAGGAAGCGGGCGAAGGGACAGACCTGCGCAAATCTGGAGAAGGAGCCTGGAAGCAGACATAACTAGAATTGGCAATAGCTGGCGCGAAATCAACAAGTTGACGCTTAATTGAATCAAATGGAGAAAACTTGATGTGGCCCCATTTTTTTTTTTTTTTTTTTTGGTGGATGAGATAGGCTTCAAAATGCCTTCGCACTTATAGCGACCGTAGTCTACTGCGTCGTGTGGTGTGGCCAAACGATCCCTCCTCCCCTTCTGGGGAGACACCCTTCCCGGAACTGCTTTAATTTCCCCCTTTGGCGAATTTCTGGTGCATCTGTGTTTATAAGTATACATCATTCATTTGCGATGCCATAACCCAAAAAAATTATTTTTCTTGGATAAATATGCAGAAGTAACCACCAGCATTCTTCTTTTTTTGTCATGTAATTAATTCACGGCAATATTTATGAGTTTTATACCACTAGATGAAAATTTTTATTTGCTTTTACTTAGGGAGGCATTGTAAATTGAAAACTGTGCCGTTTTTAAAGACATTTTGGTTTTTCATATTATGACATTCTTGCAGTAAATGAGCTATGTGCAAGTACATATGTACATATTATATTAAAATAAATAAAAAATAAATAATTGGCGCGTACACTTCTGTTAGGTGCTTGGCCGAGCTCCTCCTCCTATTTGTGGTGTGCGTGTTGATGTTGTTCCACAAATGGAGGGATCTACAGTTTCAAGCCGACTCCAAACGGCGGATATTTTTATGAGGAGCTTTTTCATGGCAGAAATACACTCGGAGGTTTGCCATTGCCTGCCGAGGGGCGACCGCTATTAGAAAAATGTTTTTATTAATTTTGCTTTCACCGAGACTCGAACCGACGTCTCTCTGTGAATTCCGAATGGTAATCACGCACCAACCCATTCGGCTACGGCGGCCGAACTTGATTTACAAGTTGCTATAAAATAAGTAGTGAGTAAATATTGTAATATGCCTGTACTTATTGAAAGATGTATTAGCAAATGAGCAAGAATCGTATGCATATAAATACTGGATGAATATATTTGTAGCTTTATTTCAACAAATGTATGTACAAATAAGACTGAGCGATAACAACAATTACGCAGATGGCAATTTCATCTCATATGGGATTGCGTGCTAAGAAACATTTCGCTCTTCTTTACATAATCCCTGAACGATAGTTTAGTGTAGTGGCACAGCAGTCAGCAGTTTATAGTATATATGTATGTATACTTATATATAAACTCTAAAGTATTGGATCGATTTCAAATTATGAAAAATAAGTGAACTAGAATTTTTTTATTTGATCAGAAGTTTTGTCATATGTTCTTTCATTAAGCCGTTGAGATACTAGTAAAAATTGCCTAAGCCTGACTTAAGTCGTTCAATGGATTTTCTAGAGGTGCAAATTCGTTATGTTCATTAGATTGACTACCATGTCAGTACTACAGTGTTTGGTCTGGCAACTGTAAGCTTTCGCAGAGACAGTTGTTAGTGGCATGTGGCACACCCTTCATAATTATTCTACACATAATTATTCTACAGGCAACACGTATTGATATGCTTTGACTATTTACTTATTCATTTTGTAATTTCATTATTTTTTTTCATAAAAATACTTTTCTCTCTATAACGAAGACCATAATAATTCAAGTTCCAAGCTTTGTGCAAGATTTACATATAAAAATTCGTCCAATTTTCATCAAAAATTCAAAACGTTAAATCAGAATTAAAAAAATTTTAATTGGCAGTTAAAAAAAAAATAAATAATTGGCGCGTACACTTCTGTTAGGTGCTTGGCCGAGCTCCTCCTCCTACTTGTGGTGTGCGTGTTGATGTTGCTCCACAAATGGAAGGACCTCATGGCAGAAATACACTCGGAGGCTTGCCATTGCCTGCCGAGGGGCGACCGCTATTAGAAAAATGTTATTTTATTAATTTTGCTTTCACCGAGATTCGAACCGACGTCTCTCTGTGAATTCCGATTAGTTGGCAGTTAGCCCATTCAATTTTAGTTGATAATTGATAGTTGCAAGTTTGGTGTCGCTCAAAATTTTCGTTGATTTTTTATAACTTCTTTTCTCTACATAAAAACCAAAATGTCGTGCATTCGTTACGTATGTAATTACGGTGATGTTTTTGGCCAAAAAATCACGAAAATGTAAGTTGGCGAATTATTGGGTTGGGAATTTTGTGGTCGGTCTCTCTGGTTTCTAGGCGATGCTACGACTACTAACTTGCCGATCAACTTCGAATATTTCTGTGATTTTATTGACATTTTCGACATTATCGACATTTTAACGATTTTTTTATCGACTTTAATATCAAAAATGCCTGAACGCAATCGACGAAACCAGAATTGGGCGTTATTAGCTGTTACAGTATCGGCACCATAAACATTTCCAGGCATTTTCGCCTTTATCAAAGAAAAACTATGAAATGTACCGAATTTTCCTTTTGTTGACTTCTGTTGTTAACACCCTGTAACTCACAGCTTAATGAAACAAACCAAAAACAGCAAAAGAATTTTTTTAGTGTGAAATGTCACACCGAAAATGACAACGATCATAAACTTTAAATTATCGACGACTACAACCACGTACCGAGAAAATAACGGTTTTCTTTTTCCTCAGCTAATATGTTAAAAACCATCACTGAGTAAACACTTAAGGTCTTATTTATCGATATACTTGAAAAATTTAATTAAAATACCAACATTAAATAGAGAAAACTTTTATGCAATAAAAAAAAAAAACAAATAAAAAAGCTAAAGAGTCAAAAGTGAAACCGCTACTTTTTGAGAGTTTCTAAAGGTGTGCAATTAAATACATACATACATATATACACGTATACTCGCATATGTGTATGTATATTTGTCTCATAAAAAATTTTCCAAAATGTCCTTCAAATACATTGCATGTATAAAAACTTGAACATGAAAAAATGTTTTCATTTTATTTTACTACAATTCTTCAAGTGTTGGTAGTTAAATAAATTTTGTTTTCACAGCCCTTCACTTTCTACCAAAAACAACAATAAATACGCGCCATCCACCCTGACAAAGCTTCACTTAACCGCTGCTGGTTGTTGGCTGCTTTTGATGCCAGAGATAATGAGTTAAACTGAGTAGCTACCCACCTACATACCTGCCTAACTGCTTACTTATGTACATATTGTATGTAGCTACCAACAAATGCATGCACTTTGGCCCAACAACAAATTGAAAAATGAAAAAAAAAAAACAAAATGATTTTGAAATATGAAATATGAAAAATTGTTAAGTGTAGTTCGTGTTTGTACTTAAAAAAATGTAAGCATGCATCATAGCGTGTACTTATGGATATGCACGTGTGTGTATATGTACATATGTGTGTATGTATGCATGCCTTTTATTGTGCGTTGGCTTTTCACGTTTTCATGCATTTAAGTGCGTACCGTGAGTAAGTATGTATGTAGCTCCAGTTAAAAAAACAACAACTCGAATTTATTCTTTGTGTATATGTATATATTATACTTACATATACTTACACCCATACATACATTCATACATCTATACATAGGTATGTGTGTTACAAATGCTTGACCTACTTTCGCGCCAGCAGCCACATACAGTCGTACAAACAACAATAACGACAACCAAACAATGATAATAGCCACCAAATAGTCATTAAAGCAACAACAACAACAAGAATGGTAGTAATAACGCTGCGCCTATTGTGGTCATTAATTTTTTTTTTTTTTATAAAAATTGCGTAAGGTAGTTTATTTCATTTTTTTTTTGTATTCCACTAGCTTGGTTTTCCTGCTTCCACTTACCAATTTTTATGATGTTTAGTTGCTAGCTTTTTTAAGATTGAAATGTGGCGCCCATTTGCTCATTTGTTTGCAACCGAACATAAATTTTTTTGACGCACATAAATAATTTACAACATTTGAGTAATTTTATTTTTTGTTTTGTTTATTTTCATCGTCATAGCTTATGTATATAGGGTGTTTCATTAGGATTGCCAATGAGTTTTTTGACTGCTTACCGTGACATACGAGTACCATTTAGTACGAAAAATAGAAATGTTGTTTTAATAAGATAGCAATAACTTGCCGTTTAGCTATGGCAAGTTGCTAAACGCATTATGAAAAGTTTCTGAGAAGGAACCAACTGCTGTTCATCGAAACCCCCGCCTGGTTTAAAGTATACATACAGCCTGCATGATACCACAACAATATTTTGACCCGAATATTTTTTTTTTTCTAATGTTCATTATTTTTATTTAATTATAGCAAACATTAGCTTAGTGTAGTTATAGCCTAATAAAAACCATTTACATCCAAGTTTCAAACTTTTTACAAATATTAGAAAAATTCTGCAAACCTTTCTTCACAATTCCACAGTTTTAATTAGAATTTCTACAAGTTCTCGGTATGCAGCTTAGTAGCTTATTAAATTTTAGTAAAAGTCTGAAGTTGTCAAAAAATACCGTTGATAATCTATACGACTGGATTCGAAAAGTCTTTTTAGAAATTCCAATTAATTCAACCGTGAAATCGGAATGAAAAGTGTGTAGAATTTTCCTAATTTTTGTATAGCATATGAAAATTTCATTTAGGGACACACAAGAAAAGAAAGAAAAATAGTCCAAACTGGTCAAAATGTTGATGTAGTATCGTTTTGCCTCCGGTGTGTGTCTCGACTAATCAATCAAAAATAATCACTCTATTGGGAATAACTAAGCAAAATTCGTTGACTAAATTTCCATGAAATGCAGACCGACATTTAAATTTAAATCAACAAGCTAAATAATATTTCGCTTTTTGAATAAAAGGTAGGGCTTTGTAATATGTCAAAATAACAAATAAATAAAAGTCGAAGGTAAAAATCATAGCGAATGTTGGGCGTACAAATCGAATGGCCCTATAGTATTTTAAATAAACATATATGCACATATATATAAGTACATACATTCCAATGCAGGATGCTAAATTAGTCTATTGGTGGAATGTTTATAATTTAAATATTGAACAGAAATACTTTGTATCTATTTTAATTTATATTCAGTCTGCTAAAAGTGCTACTGAAATGTAGAATAAAATATTTATGTTTGGCTTAATGAAATACACTTTCGGCCACATGCAAATAATTAAAAATGATTATAAAACAAAACATTTATATTATTTAATGGAAAATGAAAACCAAACTGTGTTTTATAGAAAAAAAATACCCGTTCTTCTCTATCAATATATTGCCTATTATCAGATAGACAATTTTTCAATGTATGGTTCAGTTTTCATTTTTTTAAGGAAACTCTAAGCATTTTTTCCTGTTAGTAACAAATGCACTTAAAGTAACGATAGTAATATTATGTCAAAAGCAAAAGAAGAGCACTTTTTCTTATTACATATTGTAAACGTTGGTGCCCCTCAGAAAATATAATATTTTACGAATTTTTTTATTTTGTATTCGATATCCATACTATGGCTTGACAGCTGAGAATTTTTGTCTCCATATAGCACGCATAGCAACAGAATAGAGCATTTAAGTCATATCATATTAAAAAAAGTGCTGTGAAGTTATTTTCCAGATTATGATAAAAATCTTTCTAAAATTATTTCTGTTTTGTATTATCATTTTACGATCTCAAACTCGTAAAAAACACCTGATAAACCTGTGTTCGTACTATAATAATAGCAGCGCAACATATTGCAAAGTTTTGTTCATGCCTTTATTTTTATTTATTTATTTTTATTCCATAACAAAAAAAATAGTTGATTTTCCTACAAAAACCCAAACCTAAATGCAAGTTTGCAACTTTATACAAAATTTAGAAAATTTCAACAAATTTTCATCAAAATTTACACTTTCTAATTAGAATTTTTAGAAAAATTTCGAGTAGGCAGTTGTATAGTTTATTAAATTTTGGTATAATAAAGTGAAAATTTACAGTGGCTGAAAAATTGCGTTGGGTTTTTAGTTTTTTTATTAATGTTCTTGTAAATTTTCTCCATATAAAAAAAATTCGAGCCCTGTAAAAAAAAAAATTATGCGAACTTTGAGCCACTTTAAACTGCCACAATATCATATCAAAATTGACTGGGCTATAAAACTTCATATACCGAATTTTTCTGTGAAAATTTAATGTATTTTTCAAAATTTTGTACAAAATTTGAAGATTTAAGTTATATGGGCTTTTTGTAGTATGGAATATGTTTTTATTAAATATTTAAAATATTTAAAAAACATTAGTCAGGTCATCCTTTCAGATCATCAACAGTGCATTTTTGATGAGCTTCTATACCAGCGGCTTCTTTCTCAGAAACACTGTGGTTAAACCAGTTTTTTTTACTGGCTTAGGTTAGGTTAGGTTATGGTGGTAGTCGGTCTGTACGACCAACTCACTTAGTCCTTACAGGTCCATTGTGATACACCTGTACTGCACGGGAACCTCATTTACTTTGTTTCGTGGAACCATTTTGTGGCTCTTATGAAGCACAGGATTGGTCTCATCCCCACGCCAGGTAGCTCTGTAAGAGAATTGAAAAAAAATATTTACCTAGACAACCTGCTGTGATTTTAGCTAAGGCTGGACAATTGGAAAGGAAGTGCTCAACTGTTTCTTCCTCTTTTTTATCTCTATAACTTCTACAATATTCATGGGAGAAAACCCTCAATCTCAAGGAATGCGTACCAAACAGCCAATGAACGGTTATACAAACCATGACCTTCGATATATCATCTCTTGAGATGCAAAGCAATTCCTTTGTTTTTTTCTGTTTATTTGCGGCCATAGTAGTCACGCATGTATCTTCATCCCTCCATGATCTATTGGATAATGTTGTTTTATAACTGAACAGTTGAAGAGCAGAACCCTTCCTGGCTAGCACATCGGCTGTACAATTTTCCTCAATTTTTTTTTACTGGCTTTACGGCTTACGGGCAAGAATCCACAACTCGTTCACCATTCGAATACAGTGGCAGAGTTTATTTGCATCGACTGAGTGCCCAATAGGTCTATTCTCAATTTCACAATAGTTTGAGATATATTATATTTGTTCACGAACCCGGAATTCCATCGGTACACGCGGTGGTGGTTATAATTACCTTTTTTAAATTTTTAGACAAAATCAGTTTTCTTAAAAACGGCATATTGAGGTTTGGCTACAATTAATTTTTTGAGACATTTCTGCACCAAAGCTGATCACTGAAAGCAAAGATTCGCTAACTATCTACAGCGCTGAAAAAAATTATTTAACTTTTTACTGACTAATATGCTTTTTGTATTGGTATTTTTTTTTGTTTTTTTTTGAATGAATCGACAATTCAAAGGTTCATGAAAAAAGAAACTGCTTCTGTCGAGGAAAGAGAAAGAACTGGCAGACTAAAAACTGGACGTTCTGTTGAGAATATTCCTGCTGCTGCTGTAGCGCAAAGCAAGAATTAGTGATTCATGAATCGACTGTTTGGCGGATTTAACCTGTAGATGTGCTCCTCGAGGATGCGGGTTTTCTCATATGTATATGTATTTGGTAAGAGCCGTAGTTTGGAAAAAAGTTATGAAACGTGAAAGAATCTAAATTTTTACATTTGTTATTTTAAGACAACATCTAGACGCGTCTTTTGTAAGACCCTCTATATTCAATCTCACTATACCTTTATTGTCGAAGGATATGTATAATTTTGTTTTTGAATAACTTTTGACTAAGTAAAAGAAATGATTTTGAGCGATGGAAATTTGTCCTTTATACACTTCATTACTTTTCTGTTTTTATACTGCAGCTGACAAGTTAACAAGTATACACACATTTTCCGATAGGGTGATTAATTTTGCGCCACCTTGCATGTGTGCATTTCGGAGGTCGATAATTTGATCAGTTGTTGCCAACTCTGATCAAATTTAACTATTCATATACCTCATAAAACAAATGCATAACAAAGAAACATCGCACAAAATCCGCATACAAAAAGGCCGCACGAAAATAGGTTTTACATTATTTTTACATTAAAAGCCATAATATTTTTACCGCCGTACATCGCCGAGCTCCTCCTCTTATTTGTGGTGTGCGTAGCCGAGCCCGAACGGCAAATGAATTTTTCTTTATGAGGAGTTTTTTAATGGCAGAAATACACACGGAGGTTTGCCATTGTCTGCCGATGTGCGACTGCTATTAGAAAAATGTTTTTTCTTAACTTTAGTGTTTCACCAAGATTTGAGCCTACGTTCTCTCTGTGAATTCCATATGGTAGTCACGCACCAACCCATTCGGCTATGGCGGTCGTCCATTTTTAACAATATGTATATTATATATGTATATGGTCTTTGGCTCCGCGGGGAGGCAAGAGGCAGGGACGAGGTTCTTCTATTTCCCTTTGTCATTCGCCAACTTCGTGATTTTTTTGCTCCAGGTTTTGTTGATTTTTGAATACGTCAGTTTCCAGATTCCTCCTCCAGGTCAGTGCTAGTCTGCCCCAACGGTGGCAGCCTTGACGGTTCCAGTCGATTGCACTGCGAGGTAATGTCGGTTTGGTCTCTTCTTAACAAGTGCCCGAGCCAGCCTCATTTCCTTTTCAGGATTTCCCGGCGCATTTCTATCTGTTTACAACGATTCCACAGGACAGTGTTTAGGATCGTGTCGGGCGAGAAAATTCCCAATATTTTGCCGCGATAACGGTTGGTGAAAACCTGCAGCGTTTGCAGGTCAGTGGCTGCAAGGTTCTAGGTTTTGCAACCGTGTATAACAGCGGACTTCACGTTGGAGTTAAATATTTTGATTTTTGTCAGCTGGGTGATAATCGTGGAGCTTCACACAGCAGTTAGAACCCTGAAAGCTGGCTTCGCTTTTTTATACGGTTTTCGGTGTTTTCTTTTGAGCCACCATTAGTAGATTTAATACTCCCCAAATAGCAAAATGAGTCCTCGTCTTCGAGCTCAGTGTTATAATTTAATATGTATATTAAATCTAATAAATTTCTTGTAAATCGCGCAATTCGCTAAAATCTGATTATGGAATTAATTACCCAAAGGAAGCTCTTTTGGGTATGCAATTAGTCAAAATTTAGAAATTATCATTTTCAGATATGTACAAAGCTTCAACCTGTACCAGCCTTTCATAATTAATGAAACCCAGTGAGTTAATTAACTCGCACAATTTACTTCTTTTACATGTAGGTTACATACACACATTGTTCTTAATTGCCTGCATTTTCCATTACGCCTTTTTGCATTTTTTAATTTTCCATATTCTTGTTTTTTATTACATTTCATTTTTGCTTTTCTCTCACTCACCTAAACATTAAACTCTTACGACTTTCCTCTACGAATTTTCAAGTTTTTATGTATCCTGTGCGGCTAAAGCATCCACACGCACAACCTCACCCCTACCAAGTTAGCAACTACAGCATCTGTTTTATGGTGCTGATTTTTGTCGCTTACCGTTGATTGCAGTAGAGTAAGTAAGAAATGAGTTTTGCCACGCGCAAATTTTGCCTCAGCTGTACTTTTGAACAGCAATAACAAGGCTAGCAGAAGCGTATAAATGTTAATAACCGCGAGCATATTTTATATTTGCCATTAATGAGTTTTTACCCACAACGTACCACAACGCATCGGTTATCATCGAATCATACGCCACGCCACTTCACGCCTACCCACATATGTACGTGCATACATAAGTATCTCAGGTAGGCGTATGAGTAAATTTATTGCGGTTGTCATTAAGCTTCATTAAAAGTGTTTTGGTAGCTGTCGAGATGCTGTGCATGCGAAGATGAGTACGCTTGGGCGATATTTAAATTATATACATAATTGCACTCTTTGTGCATTCGTCTGCATTTTTCGTGAAGAAATCAAAGGCAATACTTACCAATGAAACGGGCTTTGGTCAATTGTGTATTTTTTGATCTGAAAACAATTTAGTCGTATATACCTCAAATTCTTCTTCTTCTTCTAAATTAGCCTCGAAAATCGTCCTTACTTTTTTCGCTCATAAATATGAGTACAACCACATATATACCTACATACAATATTATCTACCTACTTTTCTTCTTTGTTGTGCGCTGCGTATACGTAATTAATTTTGCCTTCAACGATACTCAGAGCAATTGCAACGGCACTCGTAAGTGCGCTGCTGTAATTTCGCCATTGAATCGTTTTGCATGGATGGTTCTTGTCGGTTGTTGCAGTTTGCTGCAGGACTTTCCTTGGTGAATAAAGTTCTGGCCACAAAAGCCGCATTGAATTAAACCAAAGTAGCTGCATCAATTAACAATGAGCTGATGGTTTGTAGCAAGGGCGGGTGGGCAAAGCAAGGAATCGTAGCCTTCGCTTGGTAAAATACGAAAAACTAAAAAAAAAACAGTTTGAAAACTTTGAATTGAATGCGAGCAGTTTGAAATACGAGTAAATACATGTGTTTTTTCACACATACATTTGTATGTATGCATGTATCTATATTAGGGCGAGTTAATTTCCTCTAACCATATAACTTCCTTTATTTCATTATCCTACTGATAGTTTTGGGATGATTAGCTTTAATTTTAGTTATAAGTCTTGTTATAGTAGCAGATACTTCGTTCTGATATTTTTTTTAATATTTGTTCAGGTCTCTTTTAGTAGAAAGCGTATTGAGGGTTTTTTTTACCGTGAGGACTTCATTTGCGACATTTTACTTTATTTAACTATACTTCCGTTTAATAGTTATAAAAACACCATATGCTGGCAAGTTTTGGCAATTTAGCAATTTAGTTTTTAATTCCAGTTATTTTTTATTAAAATAGAGTTCATCCCATAACAAAGATCATATTGATCCAAGTTTCAAGTACAAGATTTATAAAAACTAGGCAAATTTCCAGTAAAATTTTAAACTTTTTAATCAGAGAAGAGATTGGGTAGGCAGTTTTATAGCCAATTGAATTATAATAATAAATAAAAAGTATAATAAAATGTGAATTTGAAGTTTCTCATACTTATAGTTGATTTTTGATCATTTTTTTATCGGGGGGCATGGAGAAAATGCACAAACGTGTCAGTACAATTAAAAAAAAAAATCAACTTTATTTTTGAGCCATTTCAAAAGTGCACTTTATTATACCAAAATTCAATGGGCTATAAAACTGCGTACCGTTTTTTTAGTTCTGATTGAAAAGTTTAACATTTTATTGAAAATTCGGTTCTTTTTCCACAGGTTCTGATTAAAAAGTTTAAAATTCTGATGAAAATTTGTCGAACTTTTATAAATCTAAATTTTGTTTATAATTTCTAAAAAATAATAATTTTTTTATAAAATTTGTATACTTCAACTTTTAAAAGATTTTTAGTCAAATAAATATTTCTATGTGACCCCTTCTACAGTAGGTTTTTAAGCAAAATAAACGACATAAATAAGGTTCTGATACTCAAAAATTTAAGGATACATATTCGAATCTACGCACTCTCTAATGGTAGTCTCGCACCAATCCATTTGGCTACGGCGGCCGACCATTTTAATTAATATATATTACTTAATTACTAAACTTTTATTTTGGCTTAAGATTTTATTATTTATTTATTTTATATGTAAACTTTTGTGTGCATTTTTATTTATTTTATTAACAAATAATTTCTCCTAAAGTCTCAGTGAGTAATTTTTTTAACCAAGGAGGCCTCAAAAGTATTAAACTAATATGTATACCGTGTACTATCCGCTAACGGACACCTCTCTTAATCCTACACATCCCATACCACAAATTTTTAATAATTAAAAAAAATTTTTCTTCTCTTGAGCGGACATGTTACTAACTTTCTTTTACACTTTTATCATAAATTTTTGAATCTCTTGGGTGTTCGCTTGAGAGTGAGTACACTGTACATAAACATGTAAACTTAAAAAAAATTATAACAATTTATTTCACAACAAATATGCCGTTTTGAGTTTATAGCCATTGTGAGTATTAATGATTACAAGACGAAACCTATTTTAGAACTTCGCTCTTTTGAAAGATTTTGTTGAAAAATCAGAATTCAAAAAAAAATTTACATCTTTAAGGAATATTTTGAATATCTCCGAATCGTAGTCGGAATAGGTTTGTGACTACCATTCGGGAGGGTGTGGCTTCAAAACAAACTGTTTGTATGAACCACCATATGATAGAAAAAGTTTTGACAAATAGCAATTGGCTTTTGACAGGCAATGGAAAATCCGCAAATGTATTTCTGTCATGAAAAAGCTTATTTAAAGAAAATGTCCCCCTTCCGAGACTTATAGCAGACGGAATGCCTTCAAATAAACTACCGAGTCTTCACTTTTGTCCAAGAAAGCGTAGTTTCCCCAAATACAGACTTATTGATATTCTTATATTATATTATATTAGAACCGGTCCTACTACAACTGTTCAATAGCATCCGCTTATAAGCAACGGATTTGTCGTTGGGGGGAACATTCCGAACGTGCGGGGCTGTGTGGAGCAGTGATCTCTTACTTTATATTAAAGTCGTCATTTAGAGTGAGAGAAGCAAGGCATGGGCTTCCTATCTGTAAATTGAACCAACGTACATCTATCGGATGTCCAGTTTTCCACCGGTTATTCTACATAGATACTTAATTTTAGATCTTAGCCGCTATTGACATCTGCACTTAAAACAAAGAAGCATAGTTTACCAAAGACTTTTTTCGTTATTTGTGGAAATTTAAATTTTCTACGAAACGTGAAATATCTAATCGAAATTTGAATTTATTTCATTTTTTCTTTTTATTATTATGAAAAATTATACAAGGTGGCACAAAACTAATCGTCCAATTTTGTTTTTGAGTAACTTTTTTACTAAATAAAAAACTTATTTTGAGTGATGGAGAACTTTATTTTGACTTTTACGCGTTCAATTGCCTGTCTGTTTGTGTACTGAAACTGTGAGTTATGATAGGATGATTAATTTTGCGCAATCTTGTAATTTTTTTCGATTAAAATTAAATTTTTTTCGATTAATTTAATATTGTAAGCCTCGCTAATCTTCATCTTGATTGGCGCGATAATCGGTTACGCGATTTTAGCTGAGCGTAAAGGGCGCCCGTTGAACACACCAAGTGAAGCGAAATCTTTCTCCACCTGATCTTCCCAACGCAAGTGAGGACTTCTTCTTCTTCGGCCACCACTAGCTGGTAGCCTCACTCATAGTTTAATAAAAATGGTGATACAAATTTTTTAGCCTACCAACTTCCACATCTCTAAGTAAATCAGGAAGATAAAAAATCTTAACACGATGAAAATACAAATATGTATATAAATATATACATATACCTTTTTTGGATGTTTGACCGAGCTTCTTCTATTTGTGGCGTGCGTCTTGATGTTGATCCACAAATGGAGGCACCAACAGTTTCAAGTTGACTCCGAACGCCAAATAGTTTTTTATGAGGAGCTTTTTCATGGCAGAAATACACTCGGAGGTTTACCATTGCTTGCTGAGGGACAACCGCTATTAGAAAAAACTGTTTCTTCCTTTTAGTGTTTCCCGGAGATTCGAACCTACGTAGTTCGAATTCCGAATGGTAGTTACGCATCAACCATGCAACACCGAAATAATAAAGTAAAATCGAGAGATGGAAAATCACGAAATATCTTCAGTATCTCAATTTGAATTAAATTTCGTATTTCGTAAGAGACTTAAGAGATTTCTATGTAATATTTTCATACAGCTGTTGTTTTCCAGTGAACTTATGCGTGCCATTTCGGAAGTTAGTTCGTAAAATCTATATGAAAAGTTTGCGTATACCAGATCAATAGATGTATATTCGAATATATATATTTTCTGATAATAATCGCCTGAGTCCAATAAAATTGTGACTGATCAAAATAAAAGTGATTTTGTGTACTGTGAACACAGCTCTAAAACACTTTGCCCTGCAGATAGTTCCATTACTTCATGGTGACGTAGAGACAAAAATTTGCAAAATGCGAACTATGAAATATAGTAGATAGATTTTTGAAGATGAAATATTCTAACCATTTTCGGTTAGATTTTTTCAGTTAACTATATTTCTTCAGTAGGCAATTCTCAAGGTCTCGTAACGGTTAAACAGAAGATTTAAATCCACATCCAACGTTTTTTAACCATGTGAAAATGCATGGTGTGACTTGTACGGTACCTTGTGAATCTCCTAAACCCTATATTTAACCGTTTAAACAGAGAACGTAAATACTTATGGAAGGTTCAGTCCTGGCACGTTGATCATTTTGGGGAGAAACAAAACAATGGTAAGAATTCAACTCAGAAATTGCTTCACCACAACAGAGAACATGGATGCATTCTCTAGTTTAAAGTTTACAACATCCAAGAATACGACAATTATGACAACCTTTGTGTTGTATATCGAATATATAAAAACAATGCTGAGGTCATACTATATGGCTACTTAAAGGTGATATTATGCCTCAAACAAGTTTTCCTGAGAGGAGAAGTAAGAAAAGATAAATCGATACATTCTTTTATAAAAAGTGTGTTGTTCAAGGGTCTAATAGAGTATCGAACGCTTACTTAACAAAGCGGTAGTTACAACGATTCCGTTCTGGCCAGCCAGATGGGACGCTTTTTGGAAGGGCAATCGTTGAAAATATCGGTAAAAGAATCATGGAAATCAAGGAACTGAATATTAGCCAGAAAATCGGTTTGACCTATTTGTATAAGACATATGCCAAGAAGACGCTCGATGTATAGGTGTCACACGAAATGATGCAACTTAACATTTTGGACCGAATCACAGGGGTCCTGCGTGTCTTTGCTAAAATGTAAAGAAGCCGACTCAAATGCCAAAGAGGATAATAACTGGCGCGGAAAACTGAGTCACAAATGATCGACAAGCGCGGATTAATGGCCAAGAGAGTTTTCCTTTGTGTTTGCTGGTATTGAAAAAGAATAATCCACTATGAGTTGATGCCATTGGGTTGAGGTGCTTTTGAACTCACCGCATAGAGCAGTCTTGATTATTTATTATTCTCTTCTCAAAGTTATTTTAGCGGCTATCCACTGTGGGACACTCTCAGGTTCTTAGCGCATTGTGATGCCGCGTGGGTAACATGTCTTTATCTCTCCAATATGAGCCGTTTAGGAACTTTAAAAGGTTCCTGATTTTCAACTAGCTAAGATCTTTTAATTCATTGAAAAATTGTCTACCTAAAATGGTAATAGTGGGATAGAAGGTGAAAAATAGTTTTTTCTCTTCCTCATTTAGACAGCTTCTGCAGAAGTCATGTGTCTGCACGCCGATCCTCTGGACATGCCGGCCTATTACGCAGTGGACTGTTATAACAGACATCAGTGTGCCCAGATTTTGGCTTAGCAGGAATTCTGTGCGTTTAGCATTGGGGGTCATTCTACAGTTGGGTTCATTACTCTACCTTTCATTCATTACGCTTACAACTTTCTCAAAGATAAGTAGCTTACATGTCTTTGAGATTATGCCTATGCCATTGTCTGTGCACTCATAATTCAACTTGGTGCCAAGTCTTGCTAGTTTCTCGGCCCTACAGTTCCTCTCGATGACGCAATGGCCAGGAATCCATGTTACCTTAGCATGAAATGACCCGGCAATCTCGTTAAGAGATCTGCGGCATTTCATGGCTACCTCAGGGTTGCCGACCGCTTGAGTGAAGATGTAGATATTATCTTGAGCGAAAATATTGTTATCATCTCCAGGTATTGCATCACACTGTACCAGTGTCAGGGCTTTTATTGCCATCAGTTCAGACTGAAACTGACACTGCAGTTGTTCGGGGAGCCGGAGAGCGGAAGAGTTCCCCAGATGATTGGAATGAACACCTTTGCCCTCCCTATCATCGAGCTTTGAGCCATATGTGCATACTTGGATGGACTCAACCTGTCTTACATCGTCCCGCTCCTACCCTTTCCTTAAAGGCAGGAGGGTCGTGCGCGTTGTGATGGCAATTGTAGGCGAGAATGCATAGCCCTCCTATCCGGGAAGCTCATTGCTTTCCCAAGTAATTGAACAAAAATTTCCAAATTTCTTAATGGTTAAAACTGACCAGGACAGATTATTTTGAACATGACCTGGTTAAGTTATTTACCAATAGTGAGGATGACTACTGCAATCGTGAAATAATAAAATTACTTTCGATAGGGGAAAAGTTATTTATAGAACGGCGCGTGATTTAAATCGGATAATCCTAATAATCCTAAATACGAAAATTTATTTCGCGGAAAAAAAGAAAAAATCATAAGAACTTATTGCTTAAGCAATATTTTATAAAATATTACAAAACTTACTGAAAATATTTTGAAATAGATTATACATATTTCTGGGTTAATAGCTTGGTTTCCGGGGTTTTAAAGCTCCCTTAGAATAAACAGAATGAAAGGATGAAATAAAGGATGATCTAAATATTTGGCTAGACTTTTCGATTCTTTGGCCGCTTAGAATGTTCATAATAAGTGTGTAAAGTTACATGTTTTCTGCTCTCAAGGCTTATACTTACTTAATGAGACCCAACGGCGTTAGCCAATCTCGAGCGTGTTTTCCTCTGCAATATTGGCAAAAGGTCTAGTGCTCCATCCCTGTGATGGAAATTGGTTTGTTTAAATAGCAGTCGATACTTGACAGACAAACGCTTCTGATAATAATCATCTGCCTTTTTAAGTGGCTCAAAAACTTTGAAGTCCTCCATCCATAGGGAAACCATCAAGATGCGCACCCCGAATAGTGTCAAGTAAGTATAAGTAAATTAATATAATAAGTATATTTTGAGACTCCTCCATATTATAATTTGAGATTCCTTCTTCTGTATCATCTATACGTGGCTTAGCAGGAGCGCGCAAAATACCCACCAAACCATACAGGCATTCGATTGGCCGCAAAGTCATGCAGGCAGTTAATCACTTAGTATGTTTGTCATTTAAAGCTTACCTACAAAAGTCAAACTAGTTGTTTTTTCACAAAAACAAAAAAAAACGAGCAAAAACTCAGTTAAAAGAGTAATAAAAATCTCTACAGGAAGAGAAACAGCCGAAGCAGAAAGCGAAATAGAAACAGTGGAGAGGTAGGCTGAAGTATGTATGGTAAGTATTTGCCGGATACGTTGTTTTTGCTGGCGTCGCCACAAATGGAATTTATCTAGAATTTTAGATTTTTTGTTTGGTGTTGATGGCTGTGCAAACTTTAGGTCACACTTGGCTTTGTGGGAACGTCTCATGAAATGAAGTGATATAAGCAGTTACTGACGGTTATGCCGGCATAAATTTGTATGTTATGTATGTGCATACACACACACAGCCATATGTAGTGTAAACGGATGACGTTTTAGGTATTTGCGTATGTCCCGGTACACTTTTGTACTATGTACGCTTATGTACATATGTACATTAGGGCGAGCCAATATTTTTCGACATCATACGGATTCTACATAGAATTATACGAAAAAAATCCGCAGATTTGAAAAGACGCTATTTTTAATTCGAACTTAAAATTGGGATGAATATTAACTTGAGTGCACTAGACGAAATAGCTAGATGGGACAATGAAGAAAAAAATTTCCGAGGTTAAATCTTTTCATCATTCGTCATAAGTGCAGAAAGCAAACGAAAGAATGAAACATGTTAAAGAAGTTATTTCAGCCTTCTATTTTTAAAATATTATAATTTTTAAGGTCGTAAAAGCAAATGATTATAATATGTGGGATGAAACTAATAATAAATTAAATCTTAAGAAAACCATACAGAATATTTAATAGTTTGTATGTTCTCCGTTGTTTATTGTAATTGGTACTAGTCGTCGTGGTATCAAATTCACGAGTGTCTGAAGGGCACTAAGTTTGAACTTGCCCATTTCTCTTGCAGGCATTCACCTTTATAAACTTACTTGCTAAGAATGTTCGAGAGGTTCTCCGTTGGATTTAGGTCTAGACTAACTGCAGGCCTCTTTAGCCCATGAATATTTTTCGACGCAAAATCATTTATACACTTAACGCTGTGGATCAAGGCTCAACGTGTAATTCTTCGTCAAAACTCAATAAAACATTATGGAAAACCTCTACGAAGTCTTATGCGTTCATTTTATGTGAAATAAAACAAATTGGTTTTGCCACGGTAGCTAAAAGTACGTGAGATCATAAGAGAGCCACCGTGAAAGTTTCGGGAGTCACGAGTATGTCACGGCTCGTGAATATTTTATCAATACTTCCGACAACCATTAGGCCCATCGAGATTAAATTATTTTTCATCACTAAAAATGAATGATGCATCATCCCAGACCTTATGATTATCGCCGAATTCGAGTCTAGCTTATTTGTGGCGTGTTGTAAGCTACGGTGTAGCCAGTCTATTGTGATATTTTAAATTTAAATCTTTACTCAAAATTTGCTGTATTCTTCTCTTTGTAACATTGAGAGAAAGTTCACATCTAATTTGGTCAGGGCTAATACAATATTTTTATTGACAGCCAACTGCATTATCTCTCCCTCTCTCTTACACCTGTCGTCAATATTAGGCTTTGGACCAGTTCTTTTAATTTTTCCATGCCCATCAGAACTTTTCAAAAAGATGTTGATGGTATTTTTATTTCGATTCACTTTTAGCTGGAAAACTTGCGCGCTTCTCGTTGGATAGCTGCATTCCTCTTGACAGAGTCTCCTAAGAAGTTAAAGTTAAATGTTAAAAATAATTTTCTGTTTTTCAGTTTTCACAAGTTTGTTTTATATGGAGAGAAATTCTTGTTAGCGCATGCCAAAAATAAATTGTATAAAATCAACGCTGTTTTTAAGCCACTGTGAACTTTCATTTAAATTGAATGTACTATAAAACTGCTTACGCACAAAATTTCTAAAAATTCTGATTCGAAAATTTAAAACTTTGACTATAATTTTTTGAAAATTTGTACAGTTTTGTAAATGTTGTACAATGTTTATTTTATAAAGATGTTGTTACATAATGAACTACATTTCTATAGAAAATGAATAAAAAAAAATATAGTATGAAATGATTTAATTTTCAAATACTATAAAAAGATAAAGTGTGAAGTTAATTATGTGAGAACAAGTGTTTCTTTTAAAATGTAGGTGGCACGAAATTGACTTAAGAGCAATTTTTTCCTTGTTCACTCCGCTCGGGAGCATAGGGCTTCGACAAGACTCAGTCTTGCGTTGGTTTCGTTAATCTGTTCTTTTTTGTTTTTGTTTCTGACAGGGTAGGTGATTAGCCAGTCTTAAGTAGTGGGAATGCCCACCTGTCGTTACTTAGGAACAACGCCTTCTTACTGCTTGAAGAGCCATCTGTGTCTCACATTTTTGAGGACTTCGCTAAATTTCGTGTGTGCTTTACGTGGGATTCGAATCCACAACTTCTTTGATGGCAGGCTAGTGCACTTACACTAGACTACTGGGGCCGCTCAAGAGCTATACTCTGATAGAATTTATTTTGTATAACCTGCTACGAACGATGTCGGAAAAAAATCAATACAAATTGACCCACCCTAATGTACATCTTGTATGGTATATATATGTAAGCATGGACATGAAGCTTTTTTGGATTGTAAATAGCTCCAGTAAATGGTTCTCTTTCAGGTTTGGCGGTGGTTTTGGTTTTGGTTTTGGTTTTGGCTTAGGAAACCGCACACTGCAAAATGCAGGAACCTTTGCTTACTTTTTCAATTTTTCTAATTTTTCAAATTTTTCTCTTGTTTGCTTTTTCTGTTAATGTGCTTTGTGCTGCTTTACTTCGGCGCTTATGTTGATGTTGACGTTAATATTACATCATTGCTAAAAATACTTGTAAGCACTCGGTTATGTGTGCATACATACATACATATGTTCATTTACTAACAAACATAAGTGTCTATGCAAGCCTTGATGTAAGTTCGCATCTACACTGTTGGATTTTACAGTACTGGGGTTACACAAAAAAAAAAAAATTAAAAAAAAAAAAACTGAGAAGAAAAAACAATTGCAAAGCTTCACGGCATACAATCTATTGGATACAATTTGTTTGCATACGCTAGCTGCGCGGCAGATACATATCTGAAATACAGCAAAAATATTAAAATAAATAAAAATGCAGGGGGTGTATTGAACGTCAATAAATAAGCTGAGTACATTTGAAGTGCCCTCTGCACTCGCAAAAATTCGTATACATTCGTAGGTGCTTGCATGTATTTATGTATATGCTTGTATGTATGCTGTTGCAAAAATAGATATAGCCTCATAGAAACATCAGGCTTATACTAATCACTTCGTGACTGACTCTAACACCTGTACAAAACGGATACAGTCACTGGCATAAGATAGTGTAAAAGTAAGATACAAAACTCATTATTTTCGGCTTTACTTTATCTACACTTTACTTTCTTACTTTATCTATATTTTAAGCAATTTACGAAATTTTCTCTAATTCATTAACTAATTAGCTTCACTGTCTATCATTTAAATGAAATCTTAATTTAATTTTAGCTCTCGTATTTTTATTTAGTTTATTTTACATTAAGATCTAGTGTCTGTTTCAAATTTCAAGCAGATCTGAAAAATGTAAATGTATCAGTTGGCATTCTCAAAAATATAATCCCCGTTTTTTATGATCAATTAGCTGCAAGTGTGAACTAAGTAAATAAATGTTAAATTAGGTATTGGTGATTTCCTAAGGCTCAATAATAAAAAGTGGCACTAGCTCTACTTCAAAATACTATCAGCTTTTGCCTATTACCTCTGTCTATAGAGAATGCTGGCTGAGGTAAAACCTCCCATTTCAGTGTTTCTTGGTGTATCTTTCCCTCTTTTGTGACATGAGGTGAGGCATAAAATCATGCTGGGGTATAAATTGATGCCTCTCTTGATACTGCAGTTTACACTTCAGTGTTCGGCTCAACAATATTAATGTTCATAGTATATGTATAACACTGCAGACCTATATTCCTGTCGCTAGTGCCTTTTAATTGTAATATAACTTTTTATGGTAAATAAAAAAATAAATAAATATAACTTCGATCTGACAAAAATTTAGTATATTGGCCATTAGATTGGGAACTTATCAAACAAACGAATGGTGTCTACTTATTGATAGTAACAAACGAAATCTTAAAGAAGTACTTTTATACTACATACATATGTATGAACTACTTTAGACTGATGATGCTGAAAACAGTGACCGACGTACGCAGACCCTTACCACAGCCCGTAACGAGTACAAAACTGAGCAAAACTTATCCCGTGGGGAACAACTGCGTTCTTTTAGTTACATATTTACACAACACATCGGTTTGTGTGTGTATGTGTTTGTTGTATCTACACAATGTTGCCATTGATATTTTTGCTTACACACATTTTCACACATCCGCGCTATCAGTTACAATTTTTCATTGTTTAATAAACCAAAGCCAAAAACCAACAAATGCAAATAGTTCACTTATCTATAATTAGCATTATTCAACAGTGTTTTCAAGTTATTTTAATAAAAATTATAATTTTTCTAAGTTTATTTTGTAAATGATTTCGAAATTTACTGCTTGGCAACACTGTGTGGTGAGAGAGCAATCAGCCGACAGGGTTCTACGGGAATTTTTAAAAATCGTGAAATAAAATCTACGATACTACGATACGGAAGGAAGGTATTTTTCATTTACATGGGGTTCTCATTAGTTTGATCGTAACAGCTGGCAGGGGACTGCGTTTACGTCGGTCAATGTTTTCAGTATAAGGGGCTGCGGTAAGGGACTGCGTACGCGGTCACTGTTTTCAGCATAACAGCTGACAGGGGCCTGCGTTTACGTCGGTCACTGTTTTCAGCATGAGTAGGCAATTGAGTAGTAAAGTCCTCACTCGACTCTGTAAGGCTCTCATTATGCCCGTTCTAACGTATGGCTCAGAAGCTTAGACGATGTCAATATCACTTGGAGTGTTTGAGAGAACGCCGATTAGTGCAGGCGATGGAACGATGAGCTGTATGAATTTACGACTTCATAGACATAGTGCAGCGAATAAAGATCCAGCAGCTACGTTGGCTGGGTTATGACGCCCGAATGGATACAAATGCTCCGACACTGAAAGTATTCGATGCGGTACCAGCTGGTGGTAGCAGAGGCAGGGGAAGGCCTCCTCTGTGTTGGACAGACCAGGTGGAAAAGGTTTTGTTTTGGTGGACTTCACTTGGTGTGTAACTTCTCTGGCGCGCTTTGTTGAATTTCGACAAAATCGGGTAACGGTTATCGCACCAATTAAGAAGAAGAAGAAATTTTGACAGACTGCCTGTGAAGAATAACTGACTTAGTTCGTTTTAAACTCCAACACTGACGGGGTAAAGTCTTTCGATTTTTCCTCCCTATAAAAAAAAAATGCATGCTTCTACTTGAGTCATCGCTTGCACACCTAATCAAATATTTTGCTCTGCAACGCAAATATGATATGATAGTACTCGAATACTAAATGTATGTAGTAAATGACCGTACTGGTAGGGTCTCGGAACGATTGGGTTTATGCATGTGTGCAGGTGCTGAAAAAATCTATGATTGTACGTGTATTGCCTGTTGAAAGTGCTCCTCCGGATGGTGTGATATTTTGTAGACAATATTGATATTATATTATCATCGACATTCCTTTCAATTGGTTTGCCGTGGCCCCTCACTTACTGCATTGCGGCTTGACTGAGCATATCTTTTAATTGCGAAAACCTTGAATGTTATAAAAAATTAATTAATTAAATTAGACTTTTGGTGCAAATGTTCTTATGCACTACAACTTTAATGTGTACATTAGCTACATATATATAAGTATGTATAAGTACATAGGTACCACATATAATTTGTATATATGTAATTAGTGAGGTGAAGAAACCTACGGAGCAATTAGATAGAAAATGATAGAAAATGCAAAGTTCATATTTTAATTGAATTGAAATTCTTGAATGAATAAAAATAATTTCAAATACATTTATTTTCTTTATGCTCTTTACTAAAGGAAATTTTCTTTGACACTTGAAAAGTGCTCTAAATTGCTGAAAAAAAATTAAAATAAAAAAAAATTTTTTTTTGAAGTACATTAGAAAATACAAAATTTTTTATAAACAAAATAAAAACATTTCATATAACGTTTAATATACAATATGTATGTATAAACAAATAAAAAGTATGTGAAAACCCTTAATTCAATTTTTGTTATTATTGCTGTAAATAAATAGGTATTGTGCCAATATTATTGGAAGAGATACTACTATGATTTTTTTTTATATTTACATAGAAAATGAGCGTTCGCTATCCGCAGATGTAGTGGGTGCGATCTTAAAATATTATAGCTCCGAAACATTACAGTAATTGCGGTGTGCTTTTGAATTTTACTTCTTGAAGAAATTTTTAACCTTTTTTAATAGTTGAAAGTCTTTATTTTTCAGAAAAATATAGTTAAATGTTCGAGATAAATCAACAACCTTTGCAGCTTCGACCTGTACTTTAGTGTGAGTTTCCCCGTCACAAATTTCATCAAGAAATATGCGAAAAAAAATATTTGAATCAGAATTATGCAAAATACGTATAGTATAGTATAGAAATTATTCCTTTAAAATGAAAATGAGGTCACTTCTTGTTGGGTATGCAAAATCGATCAGCAGCTGCCGTAGTGGAATGGGTTGATAGAAGTGATAGAAAAATAGAAGTTCTTTCTAATAGTGGCCACCTCTCAGCGGAAAATGGAAACCTTCCGAGTGTATTTTTGTCATGAAAAAGGTTCTCATAAAAAATTCTCTACCGTTCGGTGGCGGTATAAAACTGTAGGCCCCTTCATTTGTGGAAAAAATCAAGAAGCACATCTCAAATTGGAGGAGGAGCTTGGACAAATACCCGTCAATTCCATACATACCATACATATGTACATGTGTATGTATATATAAATCATGCATTTAAAATAATAACTATATCACGAAATATGCTTTAATACTCTCTTCGCCTTGACTTAAAACGCCGATGTACATACGAGGATTTAAATATAATGATAAGCAGCTGCATTTTTTTCTTGCCCTAGAAATCCGACATATTTACTGTAATAAAATTCGGATATCATTTTGTTTATAAATTTTACAATCTTATTTATTCTCCCAAATCTATTTCTTTACCTTGATTTCTGATTCTGTGGACAATGATGAGCAATTTTGTGACAAGATAATATGCATGTATCACTCATCGTTGTTAAAAACTTTTAAAAGGGTAATCAAATTCATCGTGAATATATTCTTACGGACACCACACCTACCCTATAGAGTCGATATTGCCCCTCGCAATTTTTTCTTATTCTCCAAGAAAACTCATTATGGCGGCATACATGAGTAATAGTGCTACTGAATGGCTTAACTTCAAAGGAATACGAGGGACTTTCTATAGTGAATGCAATGTGGAAATCATTGTGTAGAGTTAGAGAGAGACTATTGTGATGGTAGATAATACACTTCTTTCCGTAACTTAATTAGCTTGTATTTTATTGACAAATTTCGCAGCTTAATTGATCTACCTCATATAATTTGGTAGCTCAGCTCAACTTTTGCTAAT
Organism: Anastrepha fraterculus; assembly: GCA_037575425.1. Lineage (NCBI taxonomy): Eukaryota > Metazoa > Arthropoda > Insecta > Diptera > Tephritidae > Anastrepha > Anastrepha fraterculus. The sequence goes on along the minus strand of JAYXIM010041183.1, from coordinate 2,431 downwards.
AATTTTAACAGGCAAAGAGTTTTTTTAATTTGTTCTTAATTCTGCTCTTAGTTAAGAAAGGTCCATTCGATAGTTAAATGCTATTTAAACCAGTAGAGTTTTTGAAATATTTAATTTATTTTTTATTAATTTGAATGTAACAATGAAACATGGAAAATTTGCTATTCAATACCAGCGAAAAATTGGATAAAATAATTCCAAAACGGGTTTTTTGGTTGAAATCTTTTCAGAATAAGGAACCTTATACGAAAAATAAAAAATAGTTTAAAAAAACTAAAAAACACGCTTTTATTGCTCATCGAACTAAAAAGTAGAAAATAAATTTTAATGACAAAGGGACCTATAATGAAGAAATAGCAAATCGAACGATCAGTCATAGTCAACTACCTCAGAACAGAATTATAACAAAAATTGAGATACAAATAGAGTAATTCAAATTAGAGTTAAAAGCGTGGGATGCTTGATATAGTAAATATTACAATCATTCTATTGGCAACTACCTATGAACAGAGAGTTATGAAAGTGAAGCAAAATGCATGTTTTTTAGTTTTTTTTTTAAACTATTTTTTATTATGAATGAAAATTATTGATATCATTGCAGTCAGTCAATAAATGATTCGATATATTCGTGTTATATTTAATTCCTTTCTTATCGACTGTGAGTCTAAAGCTATGCAGTTATCGGCCGTGATAAAGAAGTAATCGGGATGAAGGACTTATTTCGTGGAGGGAGCCTGAGAAACTGATTTACAAGAATAAATAAAGATTTTTCATTTTACAACCAAATTCACCTTACTTTTTGCTCACAGTAAAAAAAAGAAAATATTAATCCTGGCAATCCTAATAAGGATAATGGAAAACTTTTATCAAATTATTGCATTGTCATCGGTCCTTGATAGGTGTGCAAAATTTCAAGTCGATCAGATTTTTAGAAGCCAGTGAAAATTAAGCTCAAAGATTCCATTACATACATACATACATACATACATACATAAGACCCGAGCTAATAAAAGTGTGTTAATAAATGAACCGCCAGATTTAAATGCCACAAAAAAAAAATTCAACCTGGATTAAGGTTTTGTTACATGGCATGCAAATTTGCTTATTTTGTTTGAACTTTGTTTGACTTAGTAAAACCAATCACTATTTATTAACATCTAAAGCTTCTTAATAAATAAAATAATTAAAACTGGATTTTATTTTATTTCATCATCTCTGCATTACGATATTTTTATTTACATATAAGGCCTTTTAAGCGTAAATTAGCCCCCAAATCGTGGTATCCGCGCATGAAACAACAAAATGATAAAAAGTTTTTTTCTAGTAGCGGTCGCCCAACGACATTCAATGGCAACCTTTCTAGTGTATTTCTGCTATGTAAAAGATCCTCATAAACATATCTACCGTTCGGAGTCGGCTTAAAACTGTAAGTCCCTCCATTTGTGTTCCAACATCATAAGATGTACACCTTAAATAAAAGGAGGGACCAAACCCCTAACAGAAGTGTACTTGCCAATTTTTTTTTTAAATCTCAAATATTTCATAAAAAATTTGCCTTCCCGAAAAGTTGCAATGGGGCAAAACTATGCTTAATTTTTACTTCTGGATAAATGCCACAAATATGCTTTAGAGCCTATTTTTGCGTCATGGTTCTATTAACTATGCATATGTAACACTTTGGTATCCATTTCTTTTCCTAAATACCGTAAGAAATTATAGTAAATTAAAAAAATAAAATTCTTTAATAAAACAAAATTTATTTGAAAAAAAAAACACCTCTTCTTTCCCTTTTAACGCGCACACCTTCCACACAAACTATTCAATTTTATTCTAATTACGTGCTTGTTTTATGAGTTTTAAAATAAAATATAATAAATCGCTGAGTTCGCTGATAAGGCGAATAGATTTTAAAAATATGTGAACAGCGTTATTGTAATAATTTCTTATGTAGGCCATGCAAAAAATCTTTCATCCATTTATACAGTACTTATATGAACCAAAATGCTTTAGATTATTTCGCTACTTCCACTCAAACAGATGCTTGCTGCTTTGCTGTTTTGTTAGATTTTTGTAGCTTTGCAGCGCCACTACGCAATCGTTTAGGCGCGTGCACAGATACATTTTTGTATCTATGTATGTATGTTTGTATCTATGTATGTATGTATGTACACATCATCATACATACACTCACAGAGCGTTTGAGAGTAGTTGCTGATGTAGGAATTTATTTCTAAAGAGCGCCAACCATTTGTATTGTAGATAAATGTGTAAGTATTTGTATCTAATCATTCTGTGGCTGCGGCGACATAACAAACACACTAGTCTCTCTCGCCCCTTTGGGCGGTCGAGAGACTATCGAAAGCCACAGCAATTATGCCACTCTACTTGGTACAATTACGAGCAGAGTGTGTTGCTAACGCCAAAGAAAAAC